>LR753307.1:3657933-3707933 GCA_902729485.2 Mus minutoides
AGGCTTAAAAGGAGCCTGTTTCCTATGTATACAGTGTGCTTTTTAATGAAGCTCTCTTTGGTCTGCAAAATAGACCAATATTGGTATTTTAGGCCTGTAAGTAATAATACTGTCCATACCTTAGGGTTGGATAAAATTAAGGAATATTTTTATTGAATTTATTATATTAAGTTGGGTCAAAAATACTAATATTTACAAAGACTGATATAAATGAAATTTTCCAAAGTTCTTTAGTGGTTTTCTTTTTCCTTCTAAGAACAGTACACTTATGAATAAGGAAAAAAAAAAATAGCAAAAGACAAAACAAACCCATTGGCAAAATAAAAAGTTTTAAATAAGGAAAATGAGAGAGAAAAATGATTTAAACAAGAAACTGATAGACACTGGGAAACAAACAGTGGGACTCTATCCAGGTAGGAAGGAACCAGAGGCACACTAGAAGGTAGATACAAAGATGAAGAAAAGCTAAACATGATATAATCATACCAACAATATAAAAATACAAGACATGCATGGGAGGGGTAATAAGCAAAGAACTGTAAATCAGCATACTGGATTTCAAGCTGTACTGCAGAGCAGTAATACTAAAAAAACACGTGGTGTTGGCCTAAAAGCAGTTGTGTCAACGGAATTGAGTTGAAGACCTAAAAATAAATCTACACACCTATGGATACTTAATTTTTCACAATGAAGACAAAATTTTATAGTGGAAAATATAAAGTATCTTCAACAAATGTGCTGGTCTGACTCCATATCTGCATGTGGAAGACTGCAAATAGACCCATATCCATCACCCTTCATTAAACTCCAGTACAAGTGGATCAAAGATCTTAATATAAAACCAGATATACAGCCGGGCAGTGGTGGGTGCATGCCTGTAATCCCAGCACTTGTGAGACAGAGGTAGGTGAATTTCTGAGTTCGAAGTCAGCCTGGTCTATAGAGTGAGTTCCAGGACAGCCAGGGCTACACAGACATACCCTGTCTCAGAAGAAAAATAAACAGATATATTAAACCTGATGGAAGAGAAAGTGGGGAATAGACTTGGATATATTGTAACAGGAGACAGTTTCATGAACAGAACAGCAACAGCTCTGACACTAAGATCAGAAATCACTAAATGGGACCTCATGAAACTGAAAAGTGTCTAGAAGGCAAAGGACACTGTCAATAGGACAAAACAGCAACCCACAGAGTCAGAAAAGATCTTCACCAACCCTACATCTGCCACAGGACTAATAACCAAAATATATAAAAAACTCAAGAAAGTACACATCAACAATCAAATAATCCAAGTGAAAATGAGGAGCAGATCTAAACAGAATTCTCTACAGAAGAGACTCAAATGGCCAAGAAGCACTTCATTTTCAACATCCTTATCCATCTTGGAAATGCAAGTCAAAATGACTCTCAGATTCTATCTTACACCTGTCAGAATAGCTAATATCAAAAATACAAGTAACTCATTACATGAGGATAAGGAATGGGGGGGTTATCAGTCCTCTATTTGTGGTGGGAGTACAATCTTGTACAGCCACTTTGGAAATCAATATGACATTTTATCTTAAAATTGGTAATCAATCTACCTCAAGACCCAGCGACATCACTCCTGTGTATATACCCAAATGTTGCTCCATCCTATTACAAGAACACTTGCTCAACTATGTTCATATCAGCTTTATTCATAATAGCCAAAAACTGGAAACAACCTAGATGTTCTGCAACTGAAAAACTGATAAGGAAACCATGGCACATTTATACAATGGAGTATATTCCTCAGCTATTAAAATCAATTACATCATGTAATTTTCAAATGAATGGAATTAGGAAAATATAATGCTGAGTGAGTTAACCCAGATCCAGAAAGACAAACATGGAATGAACTCACTTATAAGTGGATATTAGATGTAAAGTACAGGATAGCAATGCTACAATCCACAGACCCAGAGAGCCTAAGTAACAAAGAGAGCTCAAGGGGAAAAATCATGCATCTTTCTAGGAAGGAAAATTAAAATAGCTATTTTGGGTGGTCTGGGGTATGTGAGGACAGGACCAGGAGGGATTGGGTTCGAGGAAGGATGGAGGGATACTGGGAGAGACAACAGGAATTTGGAGGCTTATCTTGGGGATGGGATAAAAACCTAGGACAATGGAAATTCCCAGGAATCTACAAGAGTTGACTCTAGCTAAGACTTTGAGTGATGTGGTATAACGAACATGAACTGTCCGTCTCCTGGAACCAGTCAAGGCTTTCAATGAAGTAATTGAAATACTTACCCAGCCACATAACCTTTGACATACAATTTGTCCTGCCTACAAGGTGTTCTGGGGTAAAGAAAGCACCGAAATTGTGGGAGTGTCCAACCATTGACTAGTTCAGCTTGAGATACTTGCCATGAGAAAGTACCACCCCTGACACTGCCTGGAGGGTCAGAACCCAGAGATTAGATATCCAAGAGATCCAGGATAGAACCAAACATAACTGGGAAGAAAATCAATGAAATTATTCTTAAAAGATATTCTGTTATACACATAGATTTTTGCCTAGCCCAAATGTCATCAGAGAAGCTTCCAACTGCATCTGACAGGAGAAGATGCAGAAACTCACAGCCAAACATTAGGCAGAGCTTGAGAAGTGTGTGAGGAAGGACTCTAGAGGAGTTTCTCTAAGGGAGAGGGGAGGGACTAGAAGAGGAAAGAAAGGAAATTGTGGTTGGGCTGTAACACAGTAATATATGAGAGAAGAATAAATTTCAAATTGTTAATTAAAAAGTTACTCCTAATTATATTCTGCTATACTCAGACTGGTACCTTGTTCAACCCCCATCAGAGAACCTTCTTCCTGTAGCAGATGGAAACAAATACAGAGACCCACAGCCAGATATTACACAAAGAGTGAGAGACCACACTTGGTATACACTACCCTAAACAGATGTCTCCAACAAATCCCTCTCCTCATGGCTTAGGAAACCCTGTATAAGAAGAAGTAGAAAGAGTGTAAGAGCCAGAGAGGATAGAGGTCACCAAGAAGACAAGGCCCTCTGAATTAACATGAACAAAGTTCATATGAACTCACAGAGACTAAAATCAGTATGTGCAGAGCCTGTACAGGTCTGTACCAGGTCCTCTGCATTTATGTTATGGTGTTTTTATGGAATTCCTGCATGTGCAAAAGTGTGGGTGTCTGATTCTTATGCCTTCCCTTGGACTCTTTTCCTTCTGTTTGATTGTCTTGTCCAATGTTGTTTTGATAGCTTTTGTTTTATCTTATTATATTTAATTTTGTTATATTTTTGAATGAATGAATGAATGAAAACCTAGCCACTAGGGCAAAGGTTACTAAGTAAACTGTTATTTATATCTGCTGAAAGCTGGAAAATCAGTTTTCTCCAAAGGAGTGATACTGGGTATATCAACCACTTTAGGATAGGCTTCATATTCAGGAGTAATTGAGCTACATATAATGGACTCCAAAATGTTTTGTGTGCTTTTGTTTGGCTACATATTGATGTTCTTTGGTTTTTGTATTTGTTTTCTCTTTGGACTGGAAACACTTGGGGGGAAAAGGTTAATTGTGTTCAAATATATTTATTGTAAATATTGTTTTAAATAATAAAAAGTAATTAAATATAGAAGCCAAGCAATCATGACCCACTTGGGACACAAGAAAAGCAAATTGTGTGCCAGACATGGTGGCGCACGCCTTTAATCCCAGCACTCGGGAGGCAAAGGCAGACAGATTTCTGAGTTCAAGGACAGCCTGGTCTACAAAGTGAGTTTCCAGGACAGCCAGGGCTATACAGAGAAACCCTGTCTTGAAAAACCAAAAAGAAAGAAAGAAAGAAAGAAAGAAAGAGAGAGAGAGAGAGAGAGAGAAAGAAAGAAAGAAAGAAAGAAAGAAAGAAAGAAAGAAAGAAAAGCAAATTGTTTTAATTGTTGTAGGGTATTTTTGTGTTTGTTATCAGTCTCCACTGACTGGGATCCAATTCACATTCTCATGCCTCAAACCCAAGTATATATATATATATATATATATATATATATATATATATATATATGCCCCCAAGTTGGTTCATAGTAGTGGTCTCAATAGGATATACTGATCCAAAATTTTTTTTTCAATCAGAAGTAGTAGTATAGGCTTATAATCCCAACACTTAAAGGGCTGAGGCAGGAGAAACCTAACATGGTGATCAGGTAGACTACACAAAGATCAGACCAGTCTTAGCATTTAATAATACATGAGCAATGAGCAAAAGCAAAAGAAAATTAACAGAAGGAAAGTGAAGTGATTTTTTTCCATCACCAGTGACCTATACTCGCAATCTCAGGACTTAAGAAGCTAAGGCCAAAGCATTTCCACTTCCAGTTCTGCCTGAGCTACTTAGAGAGTTCAAAAATTCTGTCCAGCTCATACAGAGAATGTCTGTTTCATAAAGTGGAAAACAATGTGCAAGTAATCTGCTTGTGAATATGTTGCCTTATCAAATCTAACTAATTGCTACAATCCATGTAGTTATAGATCTATACAAGCTAGATTCCAACTTGCTGTTTCCCTTTAATATGTCCTTAAATTCTGGTCAATCCTGAATGTAGAGAGTTAGATAACAGACACATGCCAAGATATCCAGCTTCTATGGTACTACAGATGAAACCCAGAACATGCTAGACAAGCATTCTACCAAGTGAGCTACAACCCCAGTCCTGAATCACAGCTTCCCATCTGGATTTCATTCTCTGTGCAATACAAGTACTTCAGACAGCATAACTTCTTATTCTGAGTGACTGTGCTTTATGCTATAGGAAAACTAGCAGTATCAGGACCTCTACTTGCATGGCACTACAAGGCATCCTGTTGTACCACAATATCAACCAAAATGACAAGAAGCATTGCCAAATTCCCTCCAAGACAAGAGAAGGTTGATGAAACCATCTACTTCCCACAGACAACGACAGTTGTATATTCCTACAAAGCAATGATCAAAATGGACACAAAACTTACACAAATATAGTGACCAAATAAGACGACCAAACTCACAGAAAATTACCCTGTTAACATATAAACTGGCAAAAGACACATCCAATATATACACTAGAATATACATCTACAAATAAATATAAAAAGGCAAAGAAACCACATATCAATGAATGGTAAAAGGTCTGAAGACACTCATAGAAACCTGTGAACAATGAACATGTAGAGGATGTTCATCATGATACCCTGTGGTCCATTCCTGTAATATCAACACCAGGGAGGAGAGAGCAGGATGATTACAAGTAGGCATTAGAAGTATAAGCATGGGGCAACAGCACTGTAGAAAAGCCCGTAAGAGAACAGAGACTTCCAAGTCCATCAGTAGCATCAGATAAATGAATTTTTTAAAAAAGTACAAAAGGAAGGATATGACTGTTCCTAGGGATGGTGGAGAACATTTACATAAACATATACATATACATAAACATATACATAAAGGGGAGAGCATAACCAGTGGCAGGAATATCTGAGAGTTCAAACTGAACATGACTCTGAGCCAGGGCATGTGAGGAGGGGAAGAGAGAAGAGAAGCTGCTGACCAAGATAAGAGGCCTAGGCCAGGAGTGTCAGGGACCTGGCTCAGTAGCCCCCCTCAATTTGAGGGAATCAGGGTTTCAGTCAGATGCGCAAAGAGTCTGCTTATCAATGAGAATTGACAAACAGATGTAGACAAAAGGGAGAGCTGAATCTGAATGTCTTTTTTGTCAAAGTTAGCATCAGTTATATATGTTACAGAAAACAAAGGAGTAGGGTGTCACAGCAGGCAAGGTACATAGAAGTATCTGACACAAAACAGAGGAATGGCTTCAAAGGACTGGCCAGAACCAGGTGATGTTTACAGTAAAGATAAAACAGCTCTGCCTAGAGTCAGCTAATGACAGATAAGGATTTCACACCCTAGTCACAATTTGTACTACTCCTTTGAGCCTTGTGGAAGCTAGCACCAGGGGTTTCTGCTCTAGCAGACCTTATCATGAAAAATGTAATACCACAACCCCCCTATTTCCTAGGCCTTGGTAAATTCTTGCATATGAGGGTTCTTTTAAGTATCTGTAGGGAATCTCCATTTGTCAGAAGAATTCACCAACTTTCTTCTAATATGTAATGTAGTCTGCTATACCTACCTGTAATGAAGATTCTAAGTATACTTTGCTAAGCTTGTCCTGAGATTTCTAACTCTTATCCAGTAAAATACTGTAAGAAAGCATGCAAGGCCCTCCACAATATTGCAGGGACAAATCTGGGGCATTCTAGCTATGGGAATGCCAAGGTTGCAGGAGGCTAAGTTTCCTTGAAACTCTGCTTCAATACTGCTTTCAGGTTTCTAAACCTGTAATGCTAGTCACTACTGGAGTGGATGTAGCACAGGAGACTGGCATAGCCAAAGTGGCTGAATTATGTAAGGGCTAGAGGAGCTGGGGGGGCACAGAATTCCAGCACCTGGCCTGGAAAAGTTTAGGGTAGGGGGCAGAGTATGCCAGGCATACCCTGTAACCTGTGGATGCTGAGGGATATTGGGAAAACCTGGTGGTCAGAGTCTACTTTGGTATGTTAGGGTTCCAGGGTACCTCGGCCATTTGTACTAGGTTTGAGACCTAGCACCCCAGCCTTTTTGTTGATAATAAATAAATTATAGGGAGCAATGTAGTCTTTTCTGTGACTACTTCTTGCTGACATTGGGGCATTAGAAAACTGAAGAAAGCCGGGTGTGGTGGCTTAAAGAATCCCAGCACTCCGGAGGCAGAGGCAGGCGGATTTCTGAGTTCGAGGCCAGGCTGATCTACAGAGTGAGTTAGTTCCAGGACAGCCAGGACTACACAGAGAAACCCTGTCTCGAAAAAAAACCAAAAAGAAAAAAAAGAAAAGAAAACTGAAGAAAACTGAAACGGTGACCAAGGCCTGGAAGAGCAGGCTGTTTTATTGCTGTCTGAGCTCTATAGGACCATCTTACAAGAATCTTTTCTTAAGTATTAAAAAAGAGAAAAAGTTTGAGATATATTAGTGTCTTAGTCAGGGTTTCTATTCCGAGACAAAACATCATGACCAAGAAACAAGTTATGGAGGAAAGGGTTTACTCAGCTTTCACTTCCAAACTGCTGTTCATCACTAAGGATAGTCAGGACTAGAACTCAAGCAGGTCAAGAAGCAGAAGCAGGAGCTGATGCAGAAGCCATGGAGGGATGTTTCTTACTGGCTTGCTTCCTCTGGCTTGCTCAGCTTGCTTTCTTTTAGAACCAAAAACTAGCAGCCCAGGGATGGTCCCACCCACAAGGAGCCCTCCCTGCTTGATCACTAATTGAGAAAATGCCCCACAGCTGGATCTTATGGAGGCATTTCCTCAACTGAAGCTCCTTTCTCTGTGATAACTCCAGCCTGTGTCAAGTTGACACATAAAACCAGCCAGTATAGTTAGCATTACTGTAAGTCTCCATGATTTTCCAAAAAATAGTAGCCTGATTCAAATAATATGTAAATGCAAAGTGTATTTTATTCTTCAGAACTCTAGCATGCTGATAGCTCCTATTACCAAGATGGAGAGACCCCAAAGTGAGCTTGCAGGCCTGATTTAAAGCACACTAGGGGAATCAGCCTAGTCTTCTCATTACCATTGTTCATTATCTGTACTGAAATGCACACTGTAGAAAAGGCAGTAGACTCGCACCTTTGTGTAAGGAGAGGTTCTGAGAAACCCAAAAATGATTTTGGGTTTAAAAGCCAGTGAGGGGTGAGGCTTGATCTTTACATATGAAGAGAAAGGCAGCTGTAGTATGCTTGTTTCTGTTACACTTAGAAAGCTATAGTTAATCAGTTAATATCAGAGCTCTGAGAAGGATAAATTATAGTAAGAAGTATAATGCAAATGCCCTATGTACCAATTAAAATGACAGAGACTTACTGAACAGTTATCCTAGGCTACTGTGGCCTCAATGGCTTCTTTTGGGGCAGTGGTCTTCCACTATGGTCTTTGGCTGTCAAACAAAAGAGTGTTTATTCTTCAGCTGCCACATTGAGCAGCATCAGCCATCAGCTGCCAAATCCAGGTCTGAGGGATTTTCCTGGAGAGAAGGAACTTGCACAGAACTGCCCTTACTTTGAACAGGCAGAGTAGGGCAATCCTTAGGTATCCACAGCTTCAGTAGAGCCCTGGCAATAGTTTTTTCCAGTGCTTAGTATTGTCATAATTCAGGTGGAGTCATTTTGCCCCATCTGTCTTCTTTGGAGACCCTAGGGTTCCCTCTAGGAAGCGGCATTTCTCTATATTAATGGGAACCATTTTGAATTAAACTTTTTAAATCCCATGTTCAACAGATCTCTGAAGAATTTGAGGACCATCTATTAAGTATACCTGATTTACTTGCTTTAGACTTAACTTTGAAAACACATTAACTTGTATGTCTTAATTATCTTTAACAATTTAAGTTGGTAGCTTTTCTGAGATTGGTGATTTGCAGAATTTCCTTGTTAAGTTTCAGCCTTAAAAATCTCAGTTGAAGATTTAATTGAAAATCCTTTAGTATCTGAATAAAACATTTAACCATGAATGTTGTAAAGTTTATATGCTAAATACATTCCATAGGGAGACTGGAAACTTTTTGATCCTTTGATAGTATACCATTATAAAATATCGCATGTTTTTTTTTTCTATGACTTAGTTTATCCAAATAGCTAAAGCTTAGCAAAGTGAGCAAAGACAGAGAAGCTGGACAAACATTACTGTGAACCTGATTAGTAGACTTAGATCTTTATAAAACATAGTTATCAAATATGGCTTATTTATCACACATATGTTTGTTACCTCTCTAAATTTTCTATAAGCCTGGTAATAAACAGTTAGAAAAGATATAAGTAGTTAGGTGTATATCTCTAAGTTAGCATTTGTTAATCCAAGTAGAACTTTATAGCCTTAAAATTTTATCATCGTACAAAAATCCAGAGACCTGCAGTTGTTTCTTTAGTCTAAAGAGGAGATACAGTGATATGCAGAGGGCTCACTAGGACTAAGAAGTTTTATAGGTGATGCCTTAGTTGTTTTATACAACTTGGTCGACATAAAATGGTGAAGTCACATGTCATGTACCTTTTAACCTTAGTAAAATTGGCTCCCAATCATGTGGTTGCTATTTAAAATATCAAAATTTTTATCTATTTTTGAACAAGAGTTTAAGTTACATATATAGTATATTCTAAACATGAGTTGAATCATATATATATATATATATATATATATATATATATATATATATTTGTAGCAAATTAAGATTATAAGTTTTAAGCCAAATTTGTAGTATAGATTTTTTTAACCATAACTGTAGAAGAATTTTAATTCAGAGCAAGATTGCTCTGGAAGAGATGACATCAAAAGATCTTCTAGGTCTATGTGATCAAGCTGGAATATAAACACGACTTTAATTCCAAAAGACGGAGGCAAGCAAATCTCTTGAGTTCAAGGCCAGCCTGTTATATAGCAAGTTTCAGGTAAAGGAAAGTATAGGTCTAGGCTTGGTGGTACATGCCTTTAGTCCAAACACTCAGGAGTGAGAAGCATGCAGATCTCTAAGTTCTAGTCAGTTCTGTTAATTCTATTTGTAGACAGTTTTACTCGGAGAATTTTACAGAGACAGGTTGGAGAGAGAATAACCTAGATACCAGTAGAGACAGAGAAAACCAGAGAATGAAAAGGAGCCAGAAGATTAGAACAGATTGCTAAAGTTAGTTTAAGGCCAAGAAGGGCAAGTCAGTGAGAAGCAGAAAGAATCCAGTTTGAATCAGTCAGGTTAGAGAGGAGTTTGAGCCAAAACAGCTGAGTTGGACCAGCCAGCTAGAGCTCAGAAAGAACTAGAAAAGGTGAGCTTATTCAGCAACAAGTCTCAGAGGCTCAAAACATTCTAGGCCTAGATGAGATTGTATGGAGGCTAGAAGCTTCCAGGACTAGGTCTAGGTTAGCAGACGGAGGCAGTAAGCCTCAGAGATGAAAATGCCAACAGGAAAGTAAAAGAATACTTGTACAAAGAATAGTTTGGGTAACTTGAGAGATCCTGGGCAAAAACGGGAATGTAAGGCTGTAGAAATAACATAATAATGTGCTTGCCTTATTTGCAAGAGAACCTGAGTTTGACACTCTGGAGCCATTGACAAATGCCAGGCATACCGGTACCTAGTCATAATCCCAAATCTAGAGAGGTGGAGACAGGAGGAATCCTGTCACTTACTCCCAGTCAATCTAACTCGCCTAATTTAGTAAGCTCTAGCCAATGAGATAACCCTGTCTTGAGGAAGTGGATAGTGTTTCTGAGGATGATACCAGATGTAGAAAGAATATCTTGTATATTGTATAGATGCATCCATCACCTGTCAATTAAAAAGCAGATGGCCTGTGGTTTAGGCAGGAAATGGAAGGTGGAGGAGAAAGGATTCTAGGATAGAGTAAGGGGAAAGATTCATATGGGAAGATGTGAGGAGGCAGATGTGTGGTACCTAAGCACAAGTATCCCGGCACATGGCAGAATATAGATTAAAATAAATGGGTTATCTTAAATGATGATTCTAGTCAGAAATGAGTCTAGCTATATGTCCAAGGTATTTGTAAGTATATTTTGAATCTGAGTCTTATTTCTGGGAGCATGGGACTGGGAGGAAGAACTGGAAAATAACTTCAACAAAATGGTGCTTAAATTATAGCAAATAGAACCCAAGATTACAGCCTAAAGGAGCCCAGATAAAAAGCAGGGAATAGTTAGGCTAGCCAGATAAGAGGTCTGGTCTCTTTAAGGAGGGGTGGAATAGGAGGATAGGGGAGGGGAAGAGGGAGGGGGAAAGGGAGAGGGAGAAGGAGAGGGAGAGGGAGAGGGAGAGGGAGAGGGAGAGAAACCAAAAGTCAAAGCTTTCCAGAACAGCACAAGTGTCTGGGAAGATTTCCTAGCCAAGGAGCAGGAAGCTGCAGATAGTATGGAAGGAGGCTTTTTAAAGAAGCCTCTTCTACCTTCCCCTTCTGGTCGGGTCCCGTGCACCCGCACCAGCCCAGGGCTCAGGCACAGGCTCTGCGCACTCTCCCCTGGACTCCCCAGGCTGTTGGGACCACAGACTGTCTTGGGACCATAGGCTGTTGGGACCACAGGTTGTCTTGGGACCACAGGTGAGCAGCTGAAGGCAGCATCTGTTCCTGCCCAATCCCGTGCGACCTGAGTCACCAGCTAGGACAGAGATAAAGGCCCAGACCATTTCAGACTCTCCCTTCTGGCCTGCACCAACACCAGGTCTCCTTGGTTAGAGATGGCAGGAGGTAAGCGCAAGAACAGAAACAACAGAATCAAGGGTACTTGGCATCACCAGATCCAAACTCACCCACCCCATCAAGTCCTAGATACAACGGCACACCAGAAAAACAGGACATGTATATAAAGTCACTGGTCATGATGATGATGGAGGACTACAAGAAGGAATTACAGGAAAACACAGATAAACAAGTAGAAGCATTTTAGAGGAAAAACTTAGAGAGGTACAGGAAAACACAGATAAACAACTAGAAGCATTTAAAGAGGAAATACATAGAGAGTTACAGGAAAACAATTCCAAACAGGTGATGGAATGGAACAAAACCATCCAGGACCTAAAAATGGAAATAGAAACAATCAAGAAAAACCAAAAGGAGATAACCCTGGAGATAGAAACCATAGGAAAAAAAATCAGGAACCATAGATATGAGCATCAGCAACAGAATGCAAGAGATGGAAGAGAGAATCTCAGGCACAGAAGATTCTATAGGGAGCATAGACAAGACAATCAAAGAAAATGCTAAATGCAAAAATATTCTAACACAAAATATCCAGGAAATCCAGGACACAATGAGAAGACCAAACTTAAGGATAATAGGAGTAGATGAGAGGAAGACTGTCAAACTAAAGGGCCAGCAAATATCTTCAACAAAATAATAGAAGGAAACTTTCCATACCTAAAGAATGAGATGCCCATAAACATACAAGAAGCCTACAGAACTCCAAATAGGCTGGACCAGAAAAGAAATTCCTCCCGACACATAATAATCAGAACAACAAATGCACTAAATAAAGACAGAATACTAAAGGCAGCAAGGGAAAAAGGTCAAGTAACATATAAGGGAAGGCCTATCAGAATTACTCCAGACTTCTCACCAGAGACTATGAAAGCCAGAAGATCATGGACAGAGATTATACAGACACTAAGAGAACACAAGTGCCAGCCCAGGCTACTATACCCAGCAAAACTCTCATTCACCATAGACGGAGAAACCAAAGTATTCCACGACAAATTCAAATTCACACAATATCTTTCCACGAATCCAGCCCTTCAAAGGATAATAACAGAAAAACACCAATACAAGGACGGAAACTCTGCCCTAGAGAAAGCAAGAAAGTAATCCTTCAACAAACCTAAAAGAAGACAGCCACAAGAACAGAATCCCAACTCTAAAAACAAAAATGACAGGAAGCAACAATTACTGTTCCTTAATATCACTTAATATCAATGGCCTCAATTCTCCAATAAAGAGACATAGACTAGCAGACTGGCTACACAAACAGGACCCAACATTTTTCTGTCTACAAGAAACACACCTCAGGAAAAACGACAGACACTACCTCAGAGTGAAAGGCTGGAAAACAATATTCCAAGCAAATGGCCTGAAGAAAAAAGCTGGGGTAGCCATTCTAATATCGAATAAAATAGACTTTCAACCCAAAATTATCAAAAGAGACAAAGAGGGGCACTTTATACTCATCAAAGGCAAAATCTTCCAAGAGGAACTTTCAATTCTGAATATCTATGCTCCAAATGCAAGGGCAGCCACTTTCATTAAAGAAACTTTAGTAAAGCTTAAATCGCACATTGCATCTCACACAATAATAATGGGAGACTTCAACACCCCACTCTCATCAAGGGACAGATCCTGGAAACAGAAACTAAACAGAGACTCAGTTGAACTAACGGAAGCTATGAAACAAATGGACTTAACAGATATCTACACAATATTTCATCCTAAAACAAAAGGATATACCTTTTTCTCAGCACCTCATGGCACCTTCTCCAAAACTGATCACATAATTGGCCACAAAACAGCCCTCAACAGATTCAAAAATATTGAAATTGTCCCATGCATCCTATCAGATCACCATGGACTAAGGCTGCTATTCAATAACAACATAAATAGCAGAACACCATCATTCACATGGAAACTGAACAACACTCTACTCAATGATACTTTGGTCAAGGAAGGAATAAAAAAAGAAATTAAAGACTTTCTAGAGTTTAATGAAAATGAAGCCACAACATACCGAAACTTATGGGACACAATGAAAGCATTCCTGAGAGGTAAATTCATAGCTCTGAGTTCCTACAAAAANCTATTAGAAACAATGAATATATGAAATTCCTAGGCAAATGGATGGATCTGGAGGGTGTCATCCTGAGTGAGGTAACCCAATCACAAAAGAACTCACATAACATGTACTCACTGGTATGTGGATACTAGCCCAGAAGCCTAGACTACCCAAGATACAACTTACTAAACACATGAATCTCAAGAAGAATGAAGTTCAAAATATGGTCTCTTTGCCCCTTCCTAGAATTAAGAACAAAGCACACACTGAAGGAGTTACAGAGATCATGTGTGAAGCTGAATCAAAAGGATGGACCAACCAGTGACAGCAGCTGCCAGGGATCCCTCCTATAATCAGCCACCAAAATAAACACTATAGCATATGCCAGCAAGATAATGCTGAAAGGGACCTGATATAGCTGTTTTGTGGGAGGCTATACCAGTGCCTGGTAAACACAGAAGTGGATGCTCACAGTCAGCTGTTAGTTGGAACACAGGACTCCCAAGGTAGGAGCTAGAGAAAGTACCCAAGGAGCAGAAGGGGTCTTCAACCCTCTAGGTGGAAGAATAACATGAACTAACTAGTTCCCCTGGCGCTCATGTCTCTAGCTGCATATATGGAAGAAGATGGCCTAGTTGGCCATCATTGGGAGGAGAGGCCCCTTGGTCATACAGACTCTATATCCCCCAGTACAGGGGAATGCCAGGGCCTTTACGAGGGAGGGGGTGGGTAGGAGAGCAGGGCGGGGACGCGGGAGGGTAAGGGAAATTTTCTGGATATTATGAGAAATGTAAATGAAGAAAATATCTAATAAAGAGAAAAAAATGAAAAAAAAAAAAAGAAGCCTCTACTAAATTTAAAAACAAACCACAGAAGTTGAAGCTTCTTTCAAGAGCAAAACACAGTGGCAGTGACTGAGGGGGGAGGAACCAGCTCTGGATTACACACAGGCTGAATGAAGCTGGTATAGCTATGGATGGCAAAACCACAGTTACAGGATAAGCCATTTCAGGTTCTCCCAAGCATGGCATAGCAGATCAGCCCAATCCTGTCCTATGGGAATTAATGCTCTGCACTTAGGATGTGTGGAAATGCAGCCTTAAGTTGGCTGCTGCAGCCAGAATCAGACAGAAGGCTGACATGCCTCCCCCTGTAAACAAAGGGACAGGGACATGGCCAAGTACAGCACAGTATCTGAGCTAAAACAGAAGATACAGAGAGACAGGCAGATCTCTGTGAATTCTAGAACAGTCTGGTCTATGCAATAGAGTCAGAGCAGGACCCTGTGCTGACAGATTCAGTCACTGGCAAAGGACAGTCTAAAATTCAAATGACACATTTTTTTCTTTAAGGTACTATGTAAGTTTTTGCTTAATAATAATTAGGAATGTCCTTAGTTCACATCAATCTTAAATTTATATTAAGAAAAAGTATAATATAGGTATATTTATATCACACAAGGTATGTTTAAAATTTCTATTTAAAAGCTAATGCTTTCTCTGTTGCCAAAAAGCATTTTGCCCTAGGCAAGATATATTCTGCAAGTCAAGGTAAGGAATCCAGAGACCCCTGAACAAGAGAATAAAGAATAATTCTGTTAAGCTTATTAGCTGTATTTCATGATAATTATCAGCTTGGCAATACATAACACAAATGATGTTGTCAGAGAAGATAAATAAACACACATATCATGGAGATAATAAATTGTTTTAAATTTAAAAAGACAAGGAATTATTGCCAATCGAAGACTAAAAGGGATATGTCATCAGAGTATCCAATTGGATACACTGACAGTCAAAAGTCTAATTTACAATGACATAGATTGGAGACTTGTTACCTACCCCCAGTAAGGTAGGTAGAGTGTCAACACTACTTGGAGCAACTAGTCTCTTCCAACTTGGCTACCATGGGAGAACTGGTTATAGCTCACCCTAGGGCATGACACATAAAGCCAAGGCAAAGCCTCCAAACAGATACAATGTTACTTGGGAATATGCTTATACACTAAATTGAAAGGAATTTGAATGAAAATGAACACAGAACAGGATATTAAATTAAGAGAGGAAAGGGTAAGCAATCCATATAGTTAATAATCTCCAAAGAAAAGAGAAAGAAATAAAAAAATAATCTAAGTATTTTGGGGGGTGCATAGATACTAAATAATTAAATTCATGCCTTTGATCTCAATACTTGAGACACTAAAGCAAAACCAGATAGGTTCCTTGTGAGTTCGAGGCCTATGGAGCAAATTCAAGTTAGTCTGGTCTACACAGAGAAACTCTGTCTCAATTAATAATAATAATAATAGTTTTAAATAGTTTTGTTTTAAATTATCAAAATGAAGATGGTTCAAAATTCAGTGGTTCTGATGATATAGTACAGCTTCTTTGAGAGATGACAAAATAAAGCAGACCTAAACAGAAAAAGGACTATTAGATTGAATCAGTCTATATTTTCAATGACTTCAAACTGCTAGACCAAAGGCATACTAACATTGAGAGAGAGGTTCTAAGTTGTGGGGCAAGTGGAACATGCCACCAGACAGAAGAACTGGTAAGGTTGAGCAGGTTCAAAACCCCTAGGAATCTCAGAATTGAGAATAGTAGACATGGAACCAGCTCCCTGCCAGGCTCTACCTATCCTGGAACCATGGCACCCCATTGAGAGGGCCAGGACAATCAGTCACGGAAGGACACCTGAAGTCCTTCCCAATGCAAATAGAGTATCCCTAACCTCTTAGACTGAGCCAATGGGAAGCATCTACCCCAGGATCCTGCCTTACCCCAAAAATGTTTATAAGGTCCCTATATTCACATGGAATAAAGTGCACAAGTTACTTCATCAAACATTGTCTGAGGGTAGCTGTTTAATTGAGCCCTAACACTCTGGGGAAGAGCTTCCTTCCCCAGAAGTGGTTGGATCTCTGATCTACCCAGCGGGGCTGGTTTGAGACCACACTTTCTGCTGTAGCTACAGGCTGCCTGCAGCTAGCTACTCACTGTGGTTTGTCTTCAGTTGTAACCACACCCCATCACTTGCTTGATGACTATTGTTATAGCTTTTGGCCTCCCTCTACAACTTGCTGCCAATGGTAGCAGGAGAGACACTGGCTGACAGCCCTACATAGACTTCCCTTTGGAGAGCTGTTAACACTTTGGCTCTTCCTGCCAGAGCAAAGTCCAGTAGAACCTTTGAGGCTGGGCTAGAGATCCTCGGATTGTGTTCTATCACCCTGGAATGGCTTGCTGATGACACTCTGGCACACAGGTGGTGAGGCAAACACCCAGCCCAACAGGTTTATGTTAACATGGAAGAAGAAAAGATTTTGGATTCCTTCCAAACTAATAAGGATCACATTTGATAGAGGGAGAACCCCTGAAGATCTTGGCTGCAGACAGGAAAAAATCAAAAGGATCAAATGCACTGGTAATGTATACTTCTAAACCCTCTATTGAAACAACTCTGAAACTGAGTGGGACATATATGTATCTCCAGCCAGAACTTCAGCTTAAATGGTAAATAAATATTGTTGGCTACAAAACCCTGATGACTCATTACTATATACCATCCTTTCATATGGCATGAATGGAGACAAATTTAGTGGATGAATACAGATTATTCTGGTATTGGACAGGGAGGAAAAGAAATAAAGAGCTTAGACTTAGGAATTTCTATCTTTCCTTTCCTTTTATTTATCCTTCTTTTGTAGGTAAAGGAAAAGGAGTTGAAAAGAAACAGGGAATAGAGAAATAATATAAGAAATTAGCAAATAGGAGTATACCCATACATGTTATACCCATAATCTTACATTGATAGAGATCTATGTGTTTTGATGCAAAATTGAGGTTATATTCTATTACATTAGTACAGAATTTGTATATTGATACAGATTTAAGGTTTTCATTGGTATAAATCTTTGTATATTGATATAAAATTAATGATTAATTTTGTTACAACATTTTATATATATATATATATATATATATATATATATATATATATATATATATATATATAAACTCTTCTATAGGTATTATGCAACTCATTTAGAAATATAAGGTTTAGCCCTAGTCCTTTTAATAGTTGGTATTGCAAACTGTTTAAGATAATTAGGTAATGCAAATTTATAGTCAATCAAACTTATGGTCATATTAGATACTAGTTCAGATTATCACAGAAATATACATCTTTGTTTGAACCAATAATAGGTAGCTGAAGACAGGCAATGTTTGTTCATATATGCTATAAATATGTAGATGATATTCAAATCCCTCAGAGACTCACAGAACTTGGCATTTAAACATAATTTTATTACAATCTTTTTGACATTGAAACATGTCAACTCCTAGTAGTACTACATTCGAGTTGGGAAAGGATGACGAGCATCAAAAATCTCCATATGGAGTTGTTCCAATTGTGGCAAGCTAGCCACTGAGCAAAGAAAATGCTAAGTTCATCTGCAGGCAAAAACGCTGTCCAAAAGGAGAAATGAATGGGGAGAAGTCGACTGCCAAGCTTTTGGAAGACAGGATAAGCAAGTCCTTCATAATTTCTGCTTCATAAAAAGTCTATCAGATATACTGGGCCAGAAGACTGAAGATGGATGTTCCAATGTTATAGAGACAATATTGGAGACTGTCCAGGCAGTCAGTTATCTCTTGTCATTTCTATAATTTTTGGAAACTGTGCCCTGCACTTCCTACATACTCAGGTAATATTTATTTCTTCTAAGGTCTCTGATGGGGTTGAAAACTAGATAGTCATAGTCATATTATAAGCTTAAGTTGTCTAGAATTTAAGAATATGTTCAAGGACAAAGAAAAGGTTTTTAGAATAATGGAAATTAGGATAGAAATTGAGTTAAGTACAAAACTGTAAACACACCAAGATAGTATAGATAATAGCAATCTGTCTTTAATTGCCAAATACTACGAACTGGATATAGTAAAGGTATATTATACCTTATAGTTTTCAATGTTCTATCATTTTATTCAATTTCTATTTGAACAAAACGAACCTTTTATTGGACTAAAAAGGGGACTTGTACAGAGAATATCTTGTGTACTGTATGGATGTATTACTTCGTGTTTTAAAAAGCCTAGGGCTAGCCGGGCATGGTAGCGCACGCCTTTAATCCCAGCACTCAGGAGGCAGAGGCAGGCAGATTTCTGAGTTTGAGGCCAGCTTGGTCTACAAAGTGAGTTCTAGGACAGCCAGAGCTACACAGAGAAACCCTGTCTCGAAAAACAAAAACAAACAAAAAAAAAAAAAAAAAAAAAAAAAAGCCTAGGCCCTATGACTTAGGCAGGAATTGGAAGGTAGGACATCTAGTGGGAGAAAGGATGAAAGGATTCTGGGATTGAGCCAGGTGAGAGATTTATGGCTACACCAAGTATGGTTTGTGACCTTGCTCTGCAATTTAAAACTATTGGTTGAATAAAGATGCTTGACAGCCTATATCTGGGCAAAACAGAGGTAGGTAGACATTCAGTACCCAAGCTTTGGGGTTGGAGGAGGACCACAAAGGGGAGAAGAGAGAAGAAGGTGACGAGAGAATTGCCATGGGGTAGGTGAGTCATGAAAACATGGCCATTAAGCTAGCCAATTGGAGTTTAGAACTGCCCAGATGGAACATGGCAAGTTATAACTTGAGGTTATTGATGGGCAAGTAGATACTAAAGTTTAGAGGGTAGGTATCTGCCCAATGCTAGTGCTTTAAAGGCTTATCATCAATATAAAGGTTCTATCTGGGAAGGGAAAGATCTAAGATACCCCAATTGAGATTAAATATTTCCTACAACAACCAGAGGTTTTTCCCATAGACTTCACACATGTGCACCCAAACACAGACACACACAGACACACACACACACACACACACACACACACACACACATTTTTTTTAAAAAATGAACAGGGGTTCAGGGAGACAGCTCATTGTATAGAGTAAATGTGTTTGCCTCCAAGCCTAAAAAATGTGAGTTTAATTGCTGGGACCTGCAGGATGGAAGGAAAGAACTATCTCTCTCAAGTTTTATTCTGACAACCTCCACTGGTACACATACACAGAGAGAAAGAGAGAGAGAGGGAGAGAGAGAGGGAGAGAGAGGGAGAGAGAGAGAGAGAATAATTTTAATAACACACAACAACGATACAGCCATTACCTCTGTATAATCTTTAATATTAGAAGTAAAATAATGACAAGAAAGCAAATAGAAAACAAAAGTATTTTAAAGCTCCTTATACGAGACTTACATGGAATCCCAGCACAATTTAGGATGAATCAGGAAGATGTGACTGGAGAGAGGGACTGTTCCTAACATTCAGAGATGGTATTAAGATCAGAGATTCAAGGTCATTCTTGAATTGGCTAAATAGTGAGTTTGAGGCCAGTTTGGTCTACATGATAACCTGTCTTGAAAATAGAGGAGGACTAGAGAAATTGTCAGCAAATAGGAGTGCTTCTGGACAAGCACAAGAACTTGAGTTTAAATCCATGGTACACATATAAGAGTTAGGTATGGTTCCATCTGGGAACAGGACTAAGGATGGGGGTTGAGAGGCTATGGAGTCATGCAACAAATCCTGGGAATCAGACTCCAAGACCAGCATCAGGGTGCAGATCTGAGTTTATTGCCCATAAGCTTATATACAATGTTTGAGTCAATCCCAAGCCCCTAAAGTCCTCAGCCAAGTGTATCTCACCACACTATCACCATGTCCCAATGAAAACCATGCCTGATGAGGTTACTCAGAAGGAGGGAGGGGAGTATCTACACCTATGAGGACTTTCGTGAGGATGAGGGAAGTAGCCACTGCCCTGGCCTTGCTTGCTTTTTTGCTGTCTCTCCAGTGTTTCTGGAGCCATCTTAGATCTAATGCCATGTGCGGCAGATCAGGACTCTCTGAGGAGTCATAGGAGCCTGTGGTACCTTACTCTCCATCCTACCTTTTCCTTGCCAAGGTTGACTTCCACATCCTAGACAGATCCACTTACACCCTGTGGGTACTCAGTATGTGGGAACAAAGGTACAGGGATTACTGGGGTTTGCTGTTCACCAGCCTAGATCCAGTTTCAATGATAGACTGTGTCTCAGGGGAATATGGTAGAGAATGATAAAGCATACCTGCTGCCTAATGTCCTCTTCTGGCTTCCAAGTCCACAAATATAGCCATACATCACACATATGTATAAATACATACATACATACATACATAAAAATACTAGGCTTGTAACCAAGCATATATACCTACACAAGCCTCCAAACATGCTCTTAAACATGGACATTTAGTCAACATCATTAATGATTGTGGGGATATATGGGGCCAGGGAGATATGAAGCCATGGAGAGCTGACCCAGAGCAAGAGTGGGCTCCAGATATGTCCAAACCCTGGAAATCTCATCCTGAGATTGGCAGAAGTAGGATCATAACCCCAGCCCTGGACCTGCTTATCCTGGCTCATGTAGCCCTGTGCCCCAACCTTTGCCTCCCCCCTAGGAGGTCACATAGCCCAGTTATAAGGACATGCTTGGCAGTACCTGGAATCCCCCCTTACGCAAATGAGGCATCTCTAGTGTCTTGGTCATGGCCAATGATGTGCACTTACTCTGAAACTCCTTATCCATCCCCAAAGGAATAAGTAGCCTTTGTTTTCCCACTATTAAATGGAATGTCTGACTGGGGTCTTGGGGAGGCAGAGCCTGGATAGCACCTGGCCCCACAAAGTTGGGCACAGAGAGCCACAACATGCAAGGGGAAGGTGATTGATCCCTCCCAGGGAACACTGATTAGCCCCACCTAATCTGGCCTCCCTGTGCTGAGGGCTGGCTGCTATATCCACTTCAGTAGTGACTCACATTACAGGTTTAGAGACCTGGAAGCAGTCCTGAGGCAGAGTTTCAAGGAAACTTAGCCTCCTGCAACCTTGGCATTCCCATAGCTAGAATGCCCCAGATTTGTCCCTGCAATATAGTGAAGGGCCTTGCGTGCTTTCTTACAGTATTTTACTGGATAAGAGTTAGAAGTCTCAGGGTGCCTGGCCTGTTGGCACATGCCTTTAATCCCAGCACTCGGGAGGCAGAGGCAGGCGGATTTCTGAGTTCGAGGCCAGCCTGGTCTACAGAGTGAGTTCCAGGACAGCCAGGGCTATACAGAGAAACCCTGCCTCAGGGGAAAAAAAAAGTAGTAGTCTCAGGGCAAGCTTAGCAAAAGTATACCTAGAATTTTCATTACAGCCAGGTATAGCAGACTACATTGAAAGTTGGTGAATTCTTCTGACAAATGGAGATTCCCTACAGAAACTTAAAAGAATGCCAAGTTACCCTCATATGCAAGTATTTACCAAGGCCTAGGAAAAAGGGGGGTTGTGGTATTACATTATTCATGAGAAGGTCTGCTAGAGCAGAACCCCCTGGTGCTAGCTTTCACAAGGCTCAAAGGAGTAGCACAAATTGTGACTAGGGTGTGAAATCCTTACCCGTCATTAGCTGACTCTAGGCATGGCTGTTTTATCTTTACTGTAAATATTGCCTGGTTCCTGTCAGTCCTTTGAAGCCATTCCTCTGTTTTGTGTCAGATATCTTCAATGTACCTTGCCTGCTGTGACACCCTACTCCTTTGTTTTCTGTATTATAAAGACTGGTGTTCGCTTTATGAAAATACATTCAGATTCATCTCTCCCTTGTGTCTGCGTCTGTCTGTCAGTTCTCAAAGACTCCATGTCCACCTGCCGGAACCCCTGAATCCACATGGATTGAGGGTCTATGGCAGCTGACAATCTGTTTTTTTTCTTCTCTTACTTTCAGTTTACAGCAGTGTGAAGTAATGGGTATGTTATAGGGGCAACTGATAATTCTGGCAAAGCTACTCATTGGCATATGTAGATGGCTCCCAGCCCTGAGCCCATTTAGGTAGCCACAACACCCTATCTTTTTCTCTCCTTGAAAAAAGTGGTAATGTAACAACCAGTTAAGAGCTCTTAGGGTGATAGTCACTTTCTCTGAAATTTGTGGGCAGGCTCGCATCTAGGATTTCGGAAAATCCTCTGCAGAGCAATATGCCACTCCACCCCTAAACTTTCACCTCTGGCCTCAGAGGTTCTTGAGACATCTCCCTAGATGGTGGTAGGTCACCCTTACAACCCTGATATGTGGAATCAAGTCATTTATCTCACCCACCACCAAGAAAGCCAGAAAGAAAAGTTTCTTCCTGTTTTCTGCCCATTATATCAACTGTCTACTAATGTATGGGTCCCTCAAAGCTGGGGTCTTCCCAAAACACTTCAACCCTCCACCCCCATCAGAAGACTCTGATGATGATGAATGTCCTGAGGACCATCCTGTTGCAGACCTGGGGACCCTAGAAAAGGCCATAGAGAAGATCCACAAAAACAATTGCTTTCTCAGTTTCAGCAGCACACACTGGCCCCATCCAATCTGCCCTGTACCCTCTCTTGCCTCCCTGTTTCATTGCAGGACAATCTTCCCTCTGCCCCTCCTTCCACTACCTAGCAACTCTACAACATCTAGGACCCTGCCATGGTTCCAGAGATCCAGGCATTTCCACCCGCATCTGGGCTAAGCCTCTAAATTGGTATCCTTACCTGGCTAGAGACTTAAAAGAACTCAGACAAGCAGTCAAGGAGGACAGAATCTGTGCCTGTTGCATAAATCTCTCCAAGTCAAATCGCTGCGTTAAACACATACTAGGACTTGTGAGATATCTACCAGAGATCTCTGCCTGGCCTACTTTTCATAGAATGGGAGGCTCTCTACAGAGACAAATGCCTTCAGCATGCCAGGCAGAATCAGGGCTGAAATGATATCACATGGAGCTATGACGAAGCTTTTGGCCAAGTAGCTCTTTTCATAGAAGCCCAGCAAGCAGCCCAGCCAGCAGAGTATTACGACCAGGTGTGCCTCTGCTCACTTCAAGCCTAGGACAGAATCATGTTGCCTTCCTGCTCACAAGACCCTGACTCCTCCTTGCTTCTCCTCTGCCAAAATCCAAGAGACTCTGACTTTATTCTTAGGACTAAAATGAGCTTAGGAAAAACTTCCTGACACAGCAGCCAGAGACCTCTTTTTTTTTGTTTTTGTTTTGTTTTTTTGTTTTTTGTTTTTTGTTTTTTCGAGACAGGGTTCCTCTGTGTAGCCCTGCTGTCCTGGAAATCACTTTGTAGACCAGGCTGGCCTCGAACTCAGAAATTCACCCACCTCTGCCACCCAAGTGCTGGGATTAAAGGCATGTGCCACCACGTCCGGCCAGAGACCTCCTTCTTAAAAACATCATTTGTGAGGATATGACTTCTGAATGCAGGCTCAACTGCCAAGGCCTCAAAAGATAAAAACTATGAAATATGTATTGTGGCCTCTCAGGATATTGGGACAGTATCACATCTTGCTGCTTCCATTGCCCAGGCTTTCACACCAGCAATAAAAACAGAAGGGGGTCTTGCTTTAAATGTGACAAAAAGGGACACTAGAAAGGTCCATAAGGGGGAGTGAGTACCATAAGGGGGTCCCCTCCACCAGAAATGCCAACACCGCCAAAACAGTCTGTCCCCATTGCCATAAGGGCTTCCACTGGAGAAGAGTGTGTTGCTCCCGTTATGACAAGGATGGCAATGCACTGCAACCTTTAAACTTAAAACGGGGCAGCCCGCAGCCCAGACAGTAAACGGGAAAATTGCACCACTAGAGGCTTTGTGGGTCCAGCATCTCAGAAGGCTCCCACCCAAAGATAACCATGAAAACAATTGGCAAACAATTCAAATGCCTTACTGATTCTGGAGCAGATAAAACAATTTTAAGACAAAAAGAGGCCCACAAAAGACTGGGAACTGATTTCTAGACCTCAGCTTCTAGGCATAGGAGATTGCTCCCCCCTGACTTTACCACCAAACAAGCCTATAAATGAGAGGATGCTGACAGGTCTACAGGCATGATATGCCCTCTTGTGGCCAACACTGCCACCAATCTGGAGGTTCTGGAAGATACTCTCACTAATGAACCGAAAGAAGATGACATTAGGGTAAATTATTATAATCTTAGTAATAGTTATACTCTTAAAAACACTCCCTTGTTTTATTTTATCCCCAATTCTAAGGGGTTAAATATAACTGTTATATATAACAGCTGTTAAATATAACACTCCCTATCACTGACTATCCATCCAGTGAGTTTATCTGAGTTGAACAATGCCTTTATCAAGGGAGAAACATGAAACAGGAGGGATTTGGACCAGCAGGGACATCAGGAAAAGTTCTCTGCCATGCCTCTCTCAGCAAATCAAAGATCAATGAAGATGCAGAGACCAAGAAGCATTGCAGAGCTAGCTCTACCATCAAGTCCCTCTCACAGTCTGTTGAGTCTATTTATGCTCCCTGCAAACATCATGAGCCCTCCATCGGTCTTGCCTCAGCACATGAGTCTTTCTTAGCAAAACTCCATGTGAGTCTATATCAGCTGACATCACTTTGCCAATCAATCTGAGTCCACAGAAGAAGCCATAGCATACCACCAGAAGTTTTTTGGTGCATTTTTCTATATGGAGTCCCAACAAATAGAGCTCAACTATGCAATGTAAGTTGGACCAATACATGTGTGTTATTAGCAAAGAATCCTTCATCACGTGTCCTTTCATATGCTTGCTCTAGGAAAACATCCTTTCACCTGTGCCTGCTTCTGAGAAACATTCCTTCACCTGTCTGCTTTAGCAAAACAGCATCCTACATAACTGACTTTCCAAAAAACCCTTAGGTTTCCATTTTAATTTCTCTGCTTTATTAGCATCCAATGCAAGACCTCCTACTCACAATGGGAGATTTCTCATCACACAGGGATTCCTTACAATCCCCAGAGCCAAGGAATCACAAATATAGATTAAAAACTAAAATCTCAACATAAAAAATAAAAACAATCGCCTATCCCCTAACATACAATTAGCAATGGCACTAGCCATTCTAAGTATTTAATATATACAAAAATTCCGGTCATCCTCCTATCTATTTTCACTGGCACACACCAGGAGTAACTCATTCCATCTGGTAGGACTGCTTGCATCATCCCTTAGATGGAATATAAGGACACGTCTGGCAGCATCTGGAATTCCTCATTACACAAAAGGAGGCATCCCCAGACCCCTGGACCTGACCAATGATGATCACTCTTCCCAAGAGCCCCTACCTACCCACACCCTAAAGGTTTAAGTAGCATTTGTTTCTCCTCAGTAAAGGAGCTGTCTCACTGGAGCTGTCAACCAAGAGTCTATTGTTCTTATGCCCATTGCCTGAGGTCTCTTCCACTCCCAGCTGCCCTGCTGTGCTTTATCTCTTAGGATCACTGGTTGGGAAAGAGGAGCCTGAACGTTAGGAACTCAAATCACTATCACAATCACATGATACTCAGGCTTCTTACTTGGCAGAATTTTGGAATAGTGATGATACCAACTGTTGAATAGAGATGAACAGAATTATTTACATATTGCTCTTAGTGGAAATTGTTAGAGTCACTTTAGAAAATGCTTTCCCTTTGTTATATACTACAACACTTGCATAGCCTCTAATGCCCTATTTCTGCTACAAATATACCCCTGAGAAATTGTAACATGTATGTCCTAGAGATGGGTGCATAATAGCATTACATAGGTCACATGCAAATCTGAAAATTTACAAAAAGACATGAACAGGATAGAGAATTAATACACTGAGGATATGTATAAACAGCATACTTCATACCAAAATGAAGAATTACAGCAACGCAAATCAGGAAGTGATAATTCTGTGCAACTTTACAAACAACTTGCTATATATTGCTATAGAAGTTAAAAACAACTAAAATTAAGAGCTGAATTTTGGCCAGACCTGATGGAGAATCCCTGTGAACCCAGTTACTTGAGAGGTGGAAGCAACAATGTTGGTCACAAGTTCAAGAACTGCCTTGGCCACAAAGCTACTTGGAGGCCAACCTGGGTAGCCTAGTAAGACCATACTTAGAAATAAAAAGCAAAAAGGGACTAGGGATACAGATTTTTATGTATAAATAATTCCCAATACTAGGAAGATGGTTGCCTGTTTCCATTCTTTCTCCTGTCTCTCAGGGCTTCAGTCCTTTTCCCTCACCCAATACCAGATCAGGTTCCCCTCTCCCCCACCCCATTCACTTTCCTTCCCAGGTCTCCATCCCCACATGTGATTGCTTTCTTCTCCCTCCAAAGTGGGACTGAGTCCTCACTTGGGCACTTCAGCTTGTTGACCTTTTTGAGTTCTGTGGACTGTATCTTGGGTATTCTGTACTTTGTTTTTTTGGCTAATATCTACTTATTAGTGAGTACATACCATGCATGTCCTTTGGGTCTGAATTACCTCACTTGGGATAATATTTTCTAGTTCCATCCATTTGCCTGCAAACCCCAGGATGTCCTCGTTCTTAATAGCTGAATAGTATTCCATTTGTAAATGAACCACATTTTCTGTATCTATTCTTCTGTTGTGGGACATCTGGGTTGTTTCCAGCTTCTGGTTATCACAAATAAATCCTGATCTGGTATTGGGTGAGGGAAAAGGACTGAAGCCCTGAGGGAAAGCAGAAAGAATTGAAACAGGCAACCTCTGAGGTAGGAGGTGGGGAGACCCTCCAGAGACTCTCAGGACTCAAAGGGAAGGACTTTAGATGAAATGACCCAACAGTAGGGAAAGGGAACTTATAGAGCCCACCTCCAACAGGAAGACAAGGTATCAAATGAGAGAGGGGGTTGCCATCTCACTGTCATAACTCTGACCCATAATTGTTCCTGTCTGAAAGAACTACAGGGTTGGAAATGGAGAGAAGCCTGAGAAAAAGAAGGTCCAGTGAAAGGCTCAAAGTGGGATCCAGCACAAGGGGAGGCCTCAAGGCCTGACACTATTACTGAGGCTATGGAGCACTCACAAAAAGGGACCTAGCATGACTGCCCTCAGAAAGACCCAACGAGCAGCTGAAAGAGTCAGATGCAGATTTTTGCGCCCAACCAATGGACAGAAGCAGTTGTCCCCTGTTGTTGAATTAGAGAATGCTGAAAGAAGCTGAGGAGAGAGCCGGAGATTGGTGGCACATGCCTTTAATCTCAGCACTTGGGAGGTAGGGACAGGCAGATTTCTAAGTTTGAGGTCAGCCTGGTCTACAGTGAGCTCCAGGACAGCCAGGGCTATACAGAGAAACTCTGTCTCGAACCCCCCCCCCCAAAAAAAAAAGCTGAGGAGAAGGGCGATCCTGTAGGAGGACCAGCAGTCTCAATTAATCTGGAACCCCGAGATCTATCAAACACTGGACTACCAAACAGGCAGCGTACACCAGCTGATATGAGGCCCCCAATACACATACAGCAGAGGACTACCTGGTCTGTGTTCAATCAGAGATGATGCACCTAACCCTGAGGAGACTGGAGGCCCCAGGGAGTTTAGAGGTCAGGTGAGGTGGGCAGGCAGGGATGAGGGATGGGATGTGGAACAGACTGGGGTGGATGGGGGCAGGTGAATAAAATTTGGAGTGTAAAAAAAAAAAATTTTTTTATAAAAGGACATTACCAATATAGGAGGATCCTTCTTCCCCCATAAAGGAAGGACATTCTGTTGTGAGCTGCACTCCCTTGATAGAATGTCCAAACAAGCTCTCAAGAAGAAAAAAAAAGATACTCAGCACTATTAATGATCATTTGAATAAACTAACATGCTACTTAAACTCATTAACCAGCAAAAATTTAAGTCTCACAATACCAAGTGCTGACAAAAGTATAAATATGCATTTACTTTGAGACAAGGAGGTGGGAGACATGGGTCTGGAGACAACAACCAAAATAATGTATGTATGAAATGCTGTATTCAGAATTCTGGAATTTTGTTTTCTTAAAAAAAAAAAAAAAAAACACAGAAATGTTATAAGAATGTGCTTTCATTTTCCCAGGTGTGGGGCTATGGGGCTGCTTCAGACTGACCACAGCAGCTGACTATGATTTGCCTTGTGCTCCAGCAAAGGTTTTCTTTTGCCAGCTGCAGCTATTTTCTGTGATTGTGTGATGTTTGGAATTCTGGGAATTTTTCAGAGTGTCTACAAATGCTAGGTGGGATGGGGTGGTTGTTGGTCATTCAGTGGGGTTTGTTGCAGTTTGTTAATTGTGCTCAAAGAAGGAACAAAAGGAAAGAAATTAGATTCAGGGGTCTCACCCCCCCCATCTTATCCTTCTTTCTTTCCTCTTTAGTGATAAGGGATGAAACCTGAGTGATAAAGGATGGGAAAAGAAGAACCCACAATGTAGCAAAGTCCAGCTACAAAAGTGCCTTAAGAAAATCCCTCACTGTGTCTATTAATTAAAAGGTAAACTAAAGGCTGCTAAGATGGTTCAACCAATAAAGGTGCTTGGTGCCAAGCCTGACAACCTGAGTTGGACCTACGGGACTACATGGTAGAAGGAAAGAACCAACTACAGCAAGCTGTCGTAAGACCACCACCTACTGGAGTATACATACATAAACAAATATTCTCTTTCTTTTTAAACAGGGGAGCTGCAAAGAGATCTCTGCAGTTAAGATGACATGTTGCTCTTCCAGGCAATCACATTCTGTTCTATACACTGACATTGGATGGTTCACTTTGACCTATATAACTCCAGCCCTAGGTGATAAGAGTTACTCTGCTGGCCTCTCCCTCCCTACCCAGCCCAGCACCTGAACTTATACGTACATACCCACACAGGGACACACATGCATACACAAAAATAAATATAAATCTTCTATTTAAAAAAACAGAGAGAGGGAGAGAGAAAGGAAGGAAGGAAGGTAGGTTAGATTTTTTTTTTTTTTTTTTTTTGGTTTTAGGTTAGATTTTTAAAAGGGGATTTTGAAACCCACTAGGCTGATACATGCCTAAAATCCAAGCACTCTATGAACAGATGAAGAGGCAGAAGGGCTGCCAGTTCAAAGCTATGCAGAGAAAATTTCCAATCCAGCCTGGGCTATATAACCAGTCTTTGTATTAAAAATAAAAGGGGAAAGAAGAAAATTAGAAAATTCTTCACTGGTAGATCATGCTTATAACTCTCATATGGGAGAGGCTGGGCCAACAGTTCAAGTTCAAAGCTTTACTGGGTTATATTGTTCTTTGGCAGCCAGCCTAAATTACAGAAAATAATACCCTCATCTTCCTAAAAATGAATAAGAAAAAAAACCAACAAAAATCACAATTCTTCACTAAGCACAGTAGCTAGGCTAGTGCCTTAGATGTAGTTAATGGTCTCAAAGATGTAATAAATAACTTTTGGGGAAAGTGACACTCACACACTTCCAAGCCTGAGGTAAAAGTGATCTGGAACCTAGAAAGTTCAAGATGACTCACATACCTACAATACTTCAGACTCCTTGGGACACTATAGTAACGTTAAAAATATTCAACTTGGGCTGGCGAGATGGCTCAGTGGTTAAGAGCACCTACCGCTTTTCCGAAGGTCCCGAGTTCAAATCCCAGCAACCACATGGTGGCTCACAACCATCTGTAACGAAATCTGATGCCCTCTTCTGGAGTGTCTGAAGATAGCTACAATGTACTTACATATAATAAATAAATCTTTAAGAAAAAGATTTATTAAAAAAATATTCAACTTACCTCCATAGTGAAGAGGCAAAGCAGCTTAATGTCCTGGTTAGAACACAGGAAAGCTCAGAGAAGCTGAGGAAACAGTAGGCTTCCTGATAGACAACAGTGTTCCAACAAAACAGAAAAAGTCAAAAAGGAAGCAGACCAGTACTCCGGGACCCTATGATTTGCAAAGGCCAGTCCAGTTTTGCAAGCAGGGGAAGGAAAACAATACTTGACCATTGAACTAAAATGGGCTGGCCTCTCCCATATAGAATATCAACCAAGAAGACTTCCCATGGGCCAGTCTTATGGAGGTACTTTTCTCAGTTGAAATGCTTTCTTCCCAAATGATTTAGGCTTGTGTCAAGTTGACAAAAAACTAACCAGAACAATAAGAGATATGGAAGATATTTCAAGAAAGTGAAAGGTCAGGTAAGCTCTAGCATGTATGTGTGTGTGTACTTGTGTATGTATATATGTATATGAATATGTATGTTCATATCTACATGTATATATACATATATATGCATACATGTATTTTTACTACTGAGTAATGAACCCAGTGCTTTTTGCATATGTGGTAAATACTCTATTAGCTATATCTACAGACCAATCTAGTATGTGTTTAAATATAGCTTCCTAAAGAGAAAATAGAGAATAAAGGCATTCTTTGATGAGACCTTGATTAAAAGTCTATCAGACTAGCCAAAATATATCAACCTATAGAAATTAGAAAGTTATTGTGACGGTTAGTGTTAATGTCAACTGGACAAGATCTGGAATTACCTAGACAGCAAGCCTCCAAGCACACCTATAAGGAATTATTTAGGTTAGGCTAGCTTCTAGGAATGCCTGCAGGAGATTATCGTAATTAGGTTAACTGAGGTAGGAAGACCTGCCAACTATGGGTGACCCAGTTCTCTGGGATATGAAGAGACCGGGTCTCTGTGAAAGCTGGGCCAGGTCCTGCCACCAGCTGATCAACTCAGCTACCATCTGGGCCCAGATCCAGTGATTTTTTTTTAGTCCATCTACCCTAAAATCTTACCCATCGAGGAGCTGCTGAAGCATGTGAAGGAGGAAGTCCTACAGAACCACAGCTGCAGGGTCATCATGACTCAGACGACAGCAGGATATCCGATGATGGCCCAGTATTTGTGGTGCTTCAGAAACCAGAAACCTTGAATCAGACCAATGACTCATTGCAATGTATTTGCATGCAAATTTGTCTGGATATGTGTGTGTTTATGTATACATATATACACATACATATAGATAAAGATATTATATGTACACATATATACTATATATATATGTATATATATTTATACACGCACATATGTGTATATATACTATGTGATACAGTGCAGTTTCCAATGCCACTATGATGAACAAATATTTGGTAGAGAGATGGGAAAGATAGAGGAGTGGGGAGAGTGAGTAGTAGAGAGAGGTGGAACTAGAGACTAGATGACACCAAAAGGTGTGAGAGAAGGCTGCAGTGGGCAGGGGAACATGTTGCTGCTGAGTAGCTTATGTTCCTACTCAGCCCCTAAACACGGTGTCCAGCCACATGATTGTCCTGGTACTGAGCAATGACTGGATGTCCAAGATAAAGCATGGATCATTTTCTAGACTGGACATCCTTGAAAGACCTGTATGGTCTGGGCCACTTTGGTATCCATCATCTGTTGCCCCAAGCCATATTAAAGCCCAAGTTTCATATGGTTTCCCATGGTCCTACAGCAGTCAGGAGCAGTGTTGATGTCCCTGGCCCAAGGTACCACTGAAGAAGGCCATACAGATGTCTTTGGTCTGGCCTGCCACCTGACACCATGCTGATGTCTCAGTGTGTGCTGCTGCCAAGGGCCATGTCTATGGTTCTACTGCAGTGGAGATCTGTGTTCATATTCATGGTCCATGTTACCACTTAAGGCCATGGTCTGTGCTGCATTCCAAGTTGATGACAGTGATCTGTGCTGCCATCAAAGGCCATGTCTTGGTCCATGACCCTACTGTAGCCATGGTGATGTCCATGGCCCATGTTACCACTAAGGCCAGGTGGGTGTTCATGTTTTGTACTGCAGCCTGAAACCGTGTTGATGTCTGTGGGCCTTTGCTGTGTCTGGGAGCCATACTGATGTGAGTGACCTTTGCTGGCAGGTGAGGCCATAGTAATGCTTGGGTTCATGCTGCCACTGATGGCCATGTCTGGGTCCTTGGTACTACTGCAGCTGGGTCTGTGTTCATTGGCCCATATTACTACCAAGGCCATGCAAATGTCCATGGTCCATACTGCCACGTGAAGCCATGCTGATGTCTGGTTCATGCTGGCTCCAAAGGCCATGTTTGGGTCTATGTTCCTATTGTGGCAGAGTACTGCCACCATAGACCATGCTGAGATGTTCATGGTCTGGGCTGTCTTCAGAAACCATGTGGAAGTCTATGATCTATCCTCTTGCTAGCTATAAAAAGCAAGGAAGCTACTTTTGCCATGGGATTGATGACGGCACATTCACAGTTGACAAAGAGGGACTTAGAAGGCTTCTGTGACAACCTCTCCCCTGCCAAAAGAAAAGAACAGCCAAGACAGAAAACCACTGAAGAAAACTCTTTAAAACTTTGAGAACTATGCTGATGTAGTTTTCCACAATTGATCACTTCTGGCAGGGGTTGGACAGGGAGAGGTGGATCTCAGTTTTCTTTAAGGGGATGGCCACTGGGAGTTTGACCATGCAATACAAATTGGACTTGATTTTCTCCTCCTCCTCCTCCTCCTCCTCCTCCTCCTCCTCCTCCTCCTCCTCCTCCTCTTCCTCCTCCTTCTTCTTCTTCTTCTGGGAGGGAAGTCCCAGGGGTAGAGGAAACACCTGGGAAGAGAGTATGCTCAGAGTTCATGAAATTCCCAAATCATCAATAAAAATATTATGAAAAATGAAACTTTACCAGTATGAAAAACACTGGAGAAAGTAAACAGTGCCCATTTATTCATCTATATCCTCTTCTTGCAAATGAATATAATCTGACCATCTGCACAGAAAGTTAATGGATGTGGATGCTGGGAAGCAAATTCAGTTCCTCTAGAAGGAGCTGCAAACACTCTTAACAGCTCAAAGTTCTGAATGGAAGTTAAGCAAGGAATCTCTGCCTGGAACAATAAAGGTAAGCCTCTTAGAGGAGCATTGAGATTGATTTTTGATAGAAGAACTGAAATTTTCAGGAAAGAAAATTAGGAAGGGTCAGATGTGGTATCTCATGCCTGTAATCTCCAAATACTCAGAAGGCCAAGGCAAGAAAACTTCCACAGAAAGTCTTATAAATGGAGTGAGGACATCAAGGTGTCCCATAGGGTAAAGATGCTTGCCACTAAGTCTAGTGACCTGAATTTGATATCCAGAATCCATGTGGAAGAAAAAAAAAAAACTGAGTCCCACGAGTTCTTCTCTGACCTCCACATGTGTACCAACATTCACCCACACATACATTTAAAAACACAATAAATAAATGTTTTTAAAATAAATAAATAAAAGGAAGGAAGAAGAAAATTAAGGAGAGGACAGAAGTCATTCTTACCTAAAAATGAACTGAGGGAAGAAAAATATTTTTAAAATACATCATGGACTGTTCCTGGACATGGATTTGGAAACTGATAGGACATCTAACGAATGTTCAAATATTTCTTTTATTAGCATGGAATTAGAACTTTTTCCAGAAAAAAAAAATAGTTTTTATGAAAAATAAACCTGTAACCTGTTTTAGGATTGCCAAATAGTTATTGAATAAAAGTTCTCTACATAAAATTTTGGCTAATAAGAACAACAGGAATACTGGAACTATAAAATCCTAATGAAATAACTTCACAATAACCATCAAGAGAACAGGCCAACGCCGGGCGTGGTGGCGCACGCCTTTAGTCCCAGTACTCGGGAGGCAGAGGCAGGCGAATTTCTGAGTTCGAGGCCAGCCTGGTCTACAAAGTGAGTTCCAGGACAGCCAGGGCTATACAGAGAAACCCTGTCTCGAAAAACCAAAAAAAAAAAAAAAAAAAAGAGAACCGGCCAAAGTAATGTGCTCCAGCATTTGGAAGGTAGAGGCAGGTAGATCTCTGTGAGCTAATAGTCAGGAAGTCTGTATAAAAATGCTTGTTCCCACACATCTGCACCTAGATTGCTGGTCTCCACAGTCTTGTTTCAAGGGTTTGTGACTCCACCTCCCTCACCCATTCCTGGATCCATGTTCCCATGCTCAGCTGCTCCAGCACCATACCTCTCTGGATGCTGCCATGCTCCTTGACCTGAGTCATAGACCCTAACTTTATGGCATTGTAAGGCATAATAAACTCTTTCTTCTATGCACCCCCTTGATCATGGTATTGTTGAGTTTGAGTTACACAAATGATGAGGACCATGCAGTACAAGTCAAGCAGGGACAGTTTATTTACCAAATATTTCCGAAGCAAACTGATTAGGGATGTGGCCAGACTCAGGAGCTGGAACCATGACCATAAGGAACCTGTGTTCAGGACCTTTTAAGCATAATAATAGTAATAATAATAATAATAATAATAATAATAATAATAATAATATCAGGGAAAGTGGGCATTATGGGCAATTTATCCTTTATGTGGATTGCCTGTGCCTGTGCCTGTGCCTGTGCCTATGCCTGTGCCTGTGCCTGTGCATGTGCCTGTGCATGTGCATGTGCATGTGCATGTCTGTGCCTGAGCCTGTGCCTGTGCCTGTGCATGTGCATGTCTGTGTCTGTGTCTGTGTCTGTGTCTGTGTCTGTGTCTGTGTCTGTGTCTGTGTCTGTGTCTGTGTCTGTGTCTGTGTCAGAAAGGAACTGATTGGCCCTGGCTAGCTCTTGAGGCTTACACAGGAAAGATGTGGGAGATCAGGACAAGTTGGGCACAGAACAAATAAAATTAAAGAGAAAAAGGAGTTACCTTGGTCCATTCACTGTCTGTACAGCAATAAAGAACTTTATCAATTAAGTCATCTCCCTGTTTTGTTTTGTTTTGTTTTGTTTTTTTTGAGACAGGGTTTCCCTGGCTGTCCTGGAACTCACTTTGTAGACCAGGCTGGCCTCGAATTCAGAAATCTGCCTGCCTCTGCCTCCCAAGTGCTGGGATTAAAGGTGTGCACCACCACCGCTTGGCCTCACTAAGATTTTTAACTAGAACTTACTCATTCATAACATGAAGTCAGGCATGGTGAAGCACTCTTTTTTTGTGTGTGTGAAGCATTCTTATATTCCTAATACTCAGAAGTCAGGCAGAGGATTGGTGCATGTTCAAGGCTGGCCTAGGCTACACAATGGATATCAAAGCATCCAGGGCTACATAGCAATACCTAATCTCTCAAAAGCAAAACAAAAAAATAAACAACAAAAAACATTGAGAGTGCCAGGCTAGATTGCTATGATTATTCTATTATTAGAACTAGCCAAACTCAATAGGGTGATAACATTTGCTAATATAATAAAAGAAATTTTTACACTTTGGTTTTCTTCTAAGTGTATGAGTGCCTTGGCTGAATTTATGTTTATTATAGGTACCATGTGCAAGCCTGTCATTTGGAGCAACATGGTTATAAGCTACCATGTGGGTACTGGGATTTGGTCCTCTGGAAGAACAACCCACGTTCTTAACTGCTAAGCCATCTCTCCAGCTCCAGAATAGTTTTATTTAATGCCAGTGTTCAAGCTTTTAAGAATACATAACATCTGGAACTGAGCTGAAAATACAGTCTGTGGAACCAATTTTAGCAGACAGATAACATTCTACTAGTATGCTGTGTGCTTATATTTATCTTCTCAAGTGTTTCCATGTGATATGCAAATGGTTGCCTCTGAAAGGATTGGAAACAACTTCTTCACTCAATAATCTTGTCTGCAGTAGTAATTTGTGAAACAAACCTTATTAAATACAGAATGCAAAGGTACACTTCATCTTAATAACAAACTCAGTGTTATTCATGTAGTCATTATTGAAGTTTAATTGTAATTACTAGGTGTGGCCTACAGTAATCATTTGAGCAAAATATTTTTCCACTGCATCTCACAACCTGCCTCCTTCTTTTGCCTCGAATTTTCCAGTGCATAACGAGTTATATAATAAGCCTGTGTCTCATCTCTAAAGCAACCCTGGTACCGTGGAAGGGTTTAGTGAACGTCAAAGACTTCCACCACCGCTACTACACATCATGTCTCTGAATAATGATTCTCAACTTTCCTAATGCTGCAGCCCTTTAATACAGTTCCTCATGTTGTAGTGAGCCACAACCATAACATTTTTGTTGCTATTTTATAACTATAATATTGCCACTGTTATGAATCATAATGTAAATATTAATGTTTTCCAATGGTCTTAGTTGACCCCCATGAAAGGGTCTTTTGACCCCCAAAGGGTTGAGAACCATTGGATTAAACATATGGCTCAGCAGTTAAGAGCACTTGTTGCTCCTCCAGAGGACCCAAGTTCAGTTCTCAGAAGCAACATTAGGTGACTTGTGACCACTTGTAACTCCAACTCTAAGGACTCTGACAAGTGCTGCTTTAAAAGTTAATTTTATTTCCAGTTTAGAGCAAACTAGACACCAACAAAGACATCAGAATCAGTCACAGAAAAAAAAAGACATTTGGCCTGATGTTTATCTGGCTGCAAACTTAAAAGTCATGCTAGAGCTTCAGCATCCAGGAAATTAAGGGCATCAAGATTCAGAAACTGGGACAGGAGAAATGGCTCGGAGGTTAAGAATACTTTCTGCTTTTTTTCAAGATCCAAGTTCAGCTTCCAACACCCACTATGCTTGCCTCTCAACTGCTTGTAACTCCAGCCGCAGGGATTCTGAAGCCCCCCTTTGGTCTCTTTGGCCACACATATATGGTATAGACCCACTCAGACACACAAAGAAAAAAATAATTCTTTTTACAATTGGAAAAGATTCACGAACTTGTGCTGGGCTTTTAGCTCAGTGCATGCCTAGCGTTCCCAAAGCTCTGGGTTTGATCCCTAGCACTGCACAAGCTGAGCATGGCACACACCTTTAACCTTAGCACTGGGAAGGTAAAGGTAAGAGGATCAGGAGTTCAAGACTAACCTCAGCTATAGAAATTCAAGGCCAACCTGAAATACATGAGACCCTGTGAAATAAATAAATAAATAAATCTAAACATTGGAAATCAAGTTACATTATTTGATATTTTAAAGAATCATACATCCCTGTTTGTTTGAACATATAGGGCCTTCACCTATTTACCTATCTAATACTGTGACTATATGTTGAATATAGAACCATGTTCCTTTCAATTTTGGTCTGTTCTAGCTTCTGCTAGGTTGATGCCTCTTGTAAGCACCTTCTGTGTCATTGTATCACATGGCCGTGACAATTTCAGAGGTGTTCAACTACTGTGAAATCAGTGTTTTTAAGCTTCGGAGATTTTTCACATTCACTCCACTATAAAGTTGTTAGCAGGAAGCCATGACCGAAAAGGTAAAAATCCACCTCTATTTTCAGCATCAACACGTGAGAATTAAGTGTTGTGTAGCCATGAGAGTTGTGGTCTTCAAAGCTGTATCATCTGGGCTGTTATCTGCACAATATACAGGAGTACCTCAAACTCAGATGAGATGGCCTGGTGAGAGGTGAGTCATAGTAGCTACAGACTCCCATTAATGGTGGTAACATTTGCACAGAAGAGTCCCCCCAGACAAGGGCCAGTAAAATGACTCAGAAATAAAAGCACTTACTGCTAAGCCTGATGATCTGAGTTGTATTCCAGAATCCACACAGTGGAAGGAAAGAATTGACTCTCCTAAGGTGTTCTCTGACCTCCACAAATGTGCTATGACATTCAAATACACACACACACACACACACACACACACACACACACACACACACACAAACACACACACAAATGCATTGGGGGGGGGGGGAGACAGAGACAGACTACAAAATATACATTTAAAAAAAAAAGCTGAGCCGGGCGTGCTAGCGCACGCCTTTAATCCCAACACTCGGGAGGCAGAGGCAGGTGGATTTCTGAGTTCGAGGCCAGCCTGGTCTACAGAGTGAGTTCCAGGACAGCCAGGGCTATACAGAGAAACCCTGTCTAAAAAAAAAAAAAAACCTTTCCAGACAAGATGAATTTCAAGATACAAACACGATTTTCTACAGCAAAGAAAAACAGAAACTAGATACCTCACAGACATGATGTTGCATATTTATAGAGGCAAGAGGATCAGAAATTCAAAGTGTACCTAGGGATTTTCAATCTAGCATAGTCTAGAGTCCTAGTCTCAGAACATGTAAGTAGAATGAACACAGAGAGAAATCACTGTCCGGGTCTGATTTTAAATTCGGGAATACAGGGTAGGAGAAGAATCATGAAGTAGGAGTCAGAATTAAATGGAATGTGTAATTAATGAAGAATTTAAATGGGACCCACAAAAAAAATTATCCTGCAGAGACTCTATCCAGTGAGAATTCAAGTGGCTATCATCCACTTTAATTACATGTATGAAATAGAATCTTGTAACTGAGGTTTAAATATATGGGTTTAGTTGAGTATTTATTCCATTGACAATTTTCCTAGCAATGTTCTCAATTTGCCCAAAATTGAAGGTGATTTAAAAGTAAGTTGGCAAAGAAGCATTCTGAGAAGGAATGTGAGACCCAAAATTAGTGTTGAAAATTGTTTTACTTTGGCAGGGGCAGGGGATAGGTGCCGTGGAATAGCACTTCATTGGTGGGAAGGAAGCAGGGCTGCCTTCTTCAGAAAAATGCTTGTCCCTATTAGACTTTTCAGGTATAACAACAATAACAACAACAATAACCCAATGTACACTGACATACTCCTGTAATCTCAGTTTTCAGAGACAAGAGGATCAGCACAAGTTGAAGGCTCATCTGATCCACATATTAGTTTCAGGACAGCCTGTGCTATAGTGTGAGATCCTATCTCAAAAGCAATTCAAGAAATAAACCCAATAATGATAGTAGTATGTTTAAGTGTGTACTATGTGTATGCCTAGATACATATTTTTATGTGTATGGGCCTGTATGCATGCACAGATGTGTGTGCCTCTGGGGAAGTCTGCATGAAGAGACCAGAGGTTAGCATCAGGCATTTTCTTTGACCATTCTCTACCTTCGAACCTAGAGCTCACCAATTCAACTCATCTAGCTAGTCCACTTGCCTTGGGGCTGGAGATCCAAACTCCCACTTGCATGGCAATCACTGACTGAGACATCTTTCCAGCCTCCTAATAATTTAATAATTTAAGAAAAACTTTTACATCAAATTTCCTGGAAAGATTTCTTGCCCTTTTAGCTTGCCAAGGAAGAAAGTAAGTACCTGCAGTTATGCAATATTAGAGATTTCTGTATTTTGGGTGGGAAAAGTCAGGAGGAATGAAAAGCTCTGATTGTGCCCATTACTTCTCTCTCCACATCTTTGGTATGTGTCACAGGCTAGACAGCAGTAGGCAGGATTTCTAAATAATAATAACATTCATTTTTAATAACAAATGTAACTAGTTATCACAAATTCTGTGACTTTAAAGCAGAAATTGATTCTTTTGGAGTCTGTTTGTTTGTTTGTTTGTTTTTGAGACAGCCTAGCCTTGAGCTTTGAACTTAATATCTAGACTCTGAATCCCTGAGGGCTGGGATTATAGGCATATGCCACCCAATTCCTGATCTCCAGAAATGTATTCCCTCACCTTTGTGTGTATGTGTACATTCTTATATGTGTATGCTTATATGTGTATGCTATTACATGTGTACATGTGTGTTCATGTGTTTAAACAAGAGGACCACATCAATGTCTCCATCAATCTCTTGCCACCTTGTATTTTTAGGCAAGGTCTCTCACTGAACTTGGAGACTATCTATTCATCTAGAGCGGATCACCAAAAAGTCCTAGGGTTCTTGATCTCTCTACCTTCTCAGAGCCAGGAGGGACTCAGTCTGATCTTGGGCTTTGTTTGTTTGTTTGTTTGTTTAGAAAAGGCCTTATATAAACCAGGTTGACCTCAGCTCAATATGTACTGAAGAATGACCTTGAGCTTCTGATCCTTCTACCTCCACCCCTCTGAGTTTGAGATTACGAGTATCACAAACTGATTCCAGTTTTTGCATGTACACAATTGCCTATTTTAGACACTAGATGGCACTGTAGGTCAACCAGAACGAAATGTGTTTTGGCACAGGTTGAAGAAGACAGGATTTCCTTTCTTTTCCCCAAACTGTTCCCTGCTCAGGTATGTGTAAGTTTTCCCTCTGCTCAATATTTAAATGTAGCCCTTGTATCATGGAAACCAACATCACACAAAGCCTTATTGGGTATATGGTAGCTCAGGCCTAAACTCCCATGAGACAAAGTTGACCCAATAGGAAATAACATCTTAGGTAATCTAAAGCTTTGTTTGTTTATTTATTTATTTATTTATTTATTTATTTATTTATTTATTTATTTTAGTGTATACCTGCACATCATGTGTAGGGGCACATCCATGATACATTATGTGTGTAGAGGTCAAAGAACAATTTATGAAATTTGTTTTTTCCTTACACCCTGTGAGTCCAAGAGATGGGACTTGGATCATCAAATTTCTGTTTGTTTCCTTTATTTCTTTATTTACCAGAAATATGAACTTTGTTATATAAAGCACATTTGAAAGTCTTTGTCACATTTTTATGTTACTACATTTTGTCCTTAATATGATTTATTTCAAAGAAAGACTGTCCTAGAACTCACTATGTATGCCAGAATGACCTCAGACTCACAGAAATCTGTTTTATTTCCAACATAATATTTTTGTTGATTATTTGGGAATTTCACACAACTTACTCCAATAATATTCACTTCCCAGTCCTCCAAGCTCCTCCTACCCTTGTGACCTCCCCACTCACCCACACCCCCCAAAAAAATGAAAGGAGGAAAAATTGAAACAAAAAGCACAAGGTCAATATGTGTTTCCCATAAACTCACTGGAGATTGGTCAAACTCTCAGTCACCAGCCCTTTAAAGAAAACTGAGCCTTTCCCCACTTGCACAACGCTGTCCCCCACCAGAAGCCAACAGTTATTGAGAGCTATCACAATTTTTTTGTTTTTCTTTTGTTTTGTTTGTTTTGTTTCGAGACAGGGTTTCTCTGTATAGCCCTGGCTGTCCTGAAACTCACTTTGTAGACCAGGGTGGCCTCGAACTCAGAAATCTGCCTGCCTCTGCCTCCCAAGTGCTGGGATTAAAGGCGTGAGCCACCATGCCCAGCTCCTTATCACAATTTTTAAGAGTTCTGTTCAGTTCCATTCTTCCTAGGCTTTTTTTCTGTTTTGTTTTGTTTTGTGTTTTGGGGCTATTTTTTGAGGAGGAGGAGGAGGAAGAGGAGGAGGAGGTGATGGGGAAGGGGTTGTCCCAGAAGCCTTCCATGTCCATTTTTCACCTGTGAGTCTGCCATCATCAATACCACTGCAAAAGTGGAAGCACCAAGTCATAGGTGTCCATATTATTTCTGGTGACAATATGGACCGTGACATCCACATGGCCTCTGGGATTAGCACATGCCACAGACCTCAGCATGGTCTCTGGTGGCAATACAGACTCTGGACATCAACACAGCCCTCTCCCACAGCACAAGCTATGTACATCAACAATATCCCTGTTTGAAGTAGGACCATGGACCCCAACATCTCACGGGCAGCATGGACCAAGGACATCAACATGACCTCAAGCAGAAATCCTAACTATAGACACTAACTTGGCCCCCAGCTGTAGACTATGGGTATCAATTTAGCCTCCTTTGGTAGTCCAGACCACTGATATCCACAGGAACCTTGGGTTTCACCTTGGCCTGGGGCAGTAGCATGGACCATGGATACCAGTGTGGCCTCTGGGAGTGGTCTTTCAAGGAAGTCCAATCCAGAAAATGATCAGTTCCTCATCTTGGACATTGTGCTGTTGCTCAAAGTCAGGGAGATAGTGTAGTTGAACAATATGTTGAGGTGCAGAGGTCTGCACTAGCTTCAGGCTGCTACTCTCTCTCTCTCTCTCTCTCTCTCTCTCTCTCTCTCTCTCTCTCTCTCTCTCTGCCCTACTCAGCAACAAGCTCCTTGGTCTACCACAGCCTTCTCTCACACTTGTCACCATTGTTAAATCTCTAATCCTCCCTCTTTCTACTGCATATTGCTCTGCTCCTCCATCTCTCCCATCTCTCCATCTCACACCTGCTTGTCATAGTGCCATTGGGAACTGCAGTATGACACACAGTATACCCTTTCACCCAAACAGCTTTACATGCAAACATTGATTGCTGTGAGTCATTGGTCTAGCTCAAGGTCTTTGGCTTCCGACATACCATAAATACTGGACCATTGCCGAGTTTCATCTCAGATATCCTCTTGTTACCCGGAGTCAGAGCGATCCTGAGGCTAGGCAGGGCATCTGAGGGGAGCCTCTATGCTAGCCCCAGGATGCTAACAATTGATGTCAGCCACCTCAAGGCTTGCTGGGCTCTACTACATTTGTGATTTTAGCCTGTAGGTAACACCACTACTCCATGCTCTTTGCCTCCCAGTGGGGCAAGCAGCAAGGGCTGCAGCCACAGCATCTCCATCCTGGGGGCTAGCCAATGGGCCTAGGCCCTATTGAGTAATGACCCCTGGTTCTGCAAGATTGGCTCCTCCACACATTCCAGTAGCTGAGAGACAGATTACATGTGGGGTAGGCAGACTCAAAGCACTGGATCTTGGTGGGGATGGTAGCCAAGTTGGTCTGGTCTGCCTTCCTTCGCCCATGCAGGCCTGCTACCCATAATTAAAGATGTAGATTTTATTTTATATTTTTAAATTTTATATATGTATGTGAAAGAGAGGGAGAGGAAAAGAGAGATAGAGACAGAAAGAACACATGAGTGTGGTACCCTTGGAGGCATCAAATCCCATGGAACTGGAGTTATAAGCAGTTTGAGGCCATCCAATGTGGGTCCTAGGAATAAAACTCAGATCCTCCGGAAGAGCAGCAAGCACTCCTGATGGTGGAGCTATCTCTCCAATTCCTTTGGGTTTTCTTTGGTGGGGAGTGTTTTTGCATTTGTTTGTTTGTCCTTGGCTGGTCTTGAACTCCTGACCCTTCTGACTGCCTCCCCAGTGTTGGGATTTCTACGCTTTGCAATCTCACTCAGTTTACCTTATAGCTTCTGCAAGGTTGGTGGCTATATGAAAGCAACATTCTTCTGTGTAACAGAAAAACAAGACAAATGCAAAACAAATCTGACCTTAACCAAGGAAATACACTGTTTCTTTCCCCTTTAAGGAAGAAACAATTGCCTTTGTAAACTACACTGAAAAACTTGAAGACGCTTTGTCAGCAGATGGCACTATGGAACAACAGATAGAAACAATTCTGCTCTGTTTGGGCAGTGTTGGCAGAGGCTGGAGAAATAGCTCAATCTGGACTTTTTAAAAATCTTCATCTCCAGTGAATTCTTCTGGATGATGAAAAATGATATAAGCTCTTGGGAACATGGATCAACGAAGAAAACAAATAATTCTCCAGAAGGAGAGGAAGTTGCCTTTGCCTCTGTTAAGTACCAGAAAAGTCTTTTGAACTACTATTTAAAACAAAAATGATCCCCCAAAGCAACCTATTTCACCATCATTAGTGCCTTTCCAGGCATCTGTATCCTTGTGTTTTACATCATCTGTAACCTTGCTTTGGAATGCCCTGACAGCCAAGAAACTGTCCCCAAGTAGGCAATACTTGCCAGGAGATCAAGTGTGATGCTCCATGTGGGGTGAGGATAAACCTAGAATGGAATCTTAAGCAAAGTCTCTAGGTGCTGGATCCCAGGAGGGAGCTCTGGATAGGTAATCACTTGGGTTCAAAGGCAATTTTCCATTGAGAGGCTCAGAGGAATTTCCCACAGTTAGGATTAATTGAAGATGAAGCACTGATATGCTGAGTTTGAGACTGGAACAAATTCCTCAAGCTCCTCTGGACATGCCTCTAGAACAGCTGCTAGAGTCTCAGAGAATCAGTTTTTACATTGTCATCTCACAGCCATGCCTTGCTCTTGACTGTCCCAAGAGAGGTCACTGATGACTGAAAACTAGATTGACGGGTATCTTATGAAATGAAACTAGGATCTGGAGAGATGTTTCAGATTTCAAGTACTCTTCTAGAATACTTAGGTGTTATTCCCAGAACCCACCTGGTAGCTCACAACCATCTGTAACTCTAGTTTAAGAGGATTGATTCAATGTGTTCTTCTGGGCACCAGGCATATATGTAGCACACAAGCATACATGTAGGGCAAACACCCATATACATCAATTTAAATTAAATTTAAAAGGAAAAGAACATAAAACTAACTGGGCATGGTGGCACATGACTATAAACCCAGAACTTGAGAAGCAGAAGCAATAGTATTGATACAAGTTTGAGGCCAGCCAAGGGGCTATGTAGGGAATGTCAAACTATCCATGGCCATAAATAATGAGACCGTGTCTTAAAAATACATTAACATGAAACAAAATTATCATGTAAAATTTACATTCTAACCAGGAATGGTGTCCTCACCGTAGTAGCACTCCAGGGTAGAGGCAGGAAGATGGGGAGCTCAAAGTCAGCTTTGACCACACAGAGAGTTCACAGCCAACCTAGGCTATATGAGAACCTGTCTTAAAAGCAAACAAACAAACAAACAAACAGATAAACCAAATCACAGCATCCAAGATAAGACATGCTAGAGGCATTACTTTCATATTAGCAATGAATGAAAACTTAAATATAAATGTGTCTAATAAACTTATACTTGAAACATTATTTACTATTTATCTGAAACTCAAATTTGGCAACTTTGGCTACTCTACTGTCAGCAGGGCAATCATGTAAGTCTTCCCACAATCAGAACAAGTCTGGAAGCCAGAAGTCAAAGGAGCCTGGAAGTTGCAGTCTTTATGGTGATATCACCAAAATGACAGACACCCCTAGTTCCAATTCCTACTTTAACAGAAACAAAATATTTAACTAAATTTAGCTTAGAAATTTGAAGGCTGGGAATAGTTTCAAATACCTTTTATCCCAGCACTTGGAAGGCAGAGAGGTAGGTAGATTTCTGTGAGTCCGATGCCAAACTGGTCTGCATAAAGAGTTCTAGATCATCCAGGACTACATAGTGAGGCCTTGTTTAAAAACAGGACAACACACACACTCACACGTGTGTGTGTGTGTGTGTGTGTGTGTGTGTGTGTGTGTATGCGCTAATTAACTAACTAAAATAATAAAAACTAACAAATTTTGGTTAGAAATTTTTAAGAGAAAAGAAATTAAATCATCACAGAAAGCAATTAAATACCATTTTATTTTATTTTATTTTATTTTATTTTATTTTATTTTTGGTTTTTTGAGACATGGTTTCTCTGTGTAGCCCTAGCTGTCCTGGAACTCACTCTGTAGACCAGGCTAGCCTCGAACTCAGAAATCCGCCTGTCTCTGCTTCCCGAGTGCTGGGATTAAAGGCATGCACCACCACGCCCGGCCATTTTTTATTTTTAAATTTTATTAGATGATTTCTTTATTTACATTTCAAATGTTATCTCCTTTCCTCATTTCCTCTCTGAAAACCCCCTATCCCATCCCCCTCCTCCTGCTCACCAACCTACCCACTCCCACTTCCTGGCCCTGGCATTCCCCTACACTGGGGCATAGAGCCTTTACAAGACTAAGGGCATATCCTCCCATTGATATCCCACAAGGCCATCCTCTGCTACATATGCAGCTGGAGCCATGGGTCCCACCATGTGTACTCTTTGGTTGGTGGTTAAGTCCCTGGAAACTCTGGAGTTACTGGTTAGTTCATATTGTTGTTCCTCCTAGGGGGCTGCAACTCCTTCAGCTCCTTGGGTACTTTCTTTAGCTCCTTCATTGAGTTTCAGATAAATAGTAAATGATGTTTCAGATATAAGTTTATTAGACATATTTATATTTAAATTTTCATTCATTGCTGATATGTATATATATATATATATATACATATATATATGTATATATATATATGTGTGTGTGTGTGTGTGTGTATACATGTACATATATGTCTGATATACAGATATACTGGATATACAGAAATGTAGAGAAAACTGACAGTTTTACATTGTAGGACAAAATCTAGTGATGACACTAGAGTGGAACTTCTTAGACTTTTCTTATTCTCAGTACCTTTTATCCACGAAATATTCATGCTCTTCCTGGTGGATAATTATACAAAACAGAAATGCAAATCTAACACTGATTATATATCATAAATAAATGCATTTTGAAGCAAATATTTGGTTCTACACAACTTTGATCATTTATCAAAAATGAAAGGAAATTTATATACTAATCAGATTAATGTGAATATTTATTTTTATATAAAAATTAAATCGTGACTGAATAGCTGATGCTGTAGGACATAGAGTATCTTCTATACTTTTTGGAGTTGGCTGATATTTTGATTTTATAATTGTTAATATGGAGAATGCTACTTCATATAAATACATAGTACAAGCTTACAGAAATATGCTTAGGATATTTTCAAATATTGTTGGAAATTCTATCCCACTTAAAGATTTTTAAAAACTGTTGAAGCTCGATGATGGTGGTATACACCTTTAATCCAGGAAGCAGAGGTAGGAGGATCTCTGAGTTTGAGGCCAGCCTGGTGTACAGAGTGAGTTCCAGGACAGCCTGGCTACACAGAGAAACCCTGTCTTGAGAAAGAAAGAAAGAAAGAAAGAAAGAAAGAAAGAAAGAAAGAAAGAAAGAAAGAAAGAAACCCCCCCACCGCCAACAAAAACAAAAATCAACAAAGAAGACTTTTGTTGCATTTTCATTTATTATTTTGGGGACCTGTTTATGACTCTATGGCATCTGGTGTATGTGTGTTGTAGTGCATGGGTGAATGACAGAGGACAAGTTGCAGGAATCAGTTCCCTCCTTCCTCCACCAGGTGGGTTTCCAGGAATTGAACTCAGATATGTCCTTGGCTTATAGAGGCAAAGGTGCCTTTACATGCTGAGCCATTTTGCCAGCCCATGATTTCATTTTTATTGAACTCAAGTCAGCAAACTAAATAGCATTTTTAAAAATCAAACATTCTAACAATATAGATTACAAATATAGATTAATTAATACTTTAATGTTGAAGAATGGCAATAGGAAAATACTGAAAGTCTTTCTTTTCTGCAAATTATGTTTTTTTTCTTCATAAAAGTAGAAAAGTTTGTGTATACAGTAATAACTGTATAACATTCAACAACTTGGAGTCTGAGCCAAGATATTTTAGGCAGGGTTATTGATGCTGTGTGTCATAATGGCATGTGCAGTACAAAGTGTACATGTAGTTCTTTTAGAACCAAGTCTTCAGGAACATCATGCAATTTCTGCAAGGACTGCCAAGGTCACCTCGGATTCATTATGCTTTTAACTTGGAGTTAAGTTTTAGTCATTGCCCATTGAGAATTCTATCACTCATGCATTTTCAACAAACCCCACATTAGAACCTGGGGAGCTAGCTCAGTCATTAGAGTGGTTGCATCACAAGCATAAGGATCTGAATTCAATCCTCAGAACACACATAAAAATGCTGATTGTGTCAGCAAATATTTGAGCCAATACTTGGGGGCTTATTGATCAACCTCATCTAATCAAAGAGTCCCAAGACTCAGTTACTGACCCTTTCTCAAAATAAATAGGGATGGATGACTCCTGGGGAATGACAAACAAGGGCTGAAATATGGCCTCTACATCTACATTCTCTCTCTCTCTCTCTCTCTCTCTCTCTCTCTCTCTCTCTCTCTCTCACACACACACACACACACACACACACACACACACACACACCAATATATACATATGTACATACATACATACATACTTACATAAAATGTTAAACTGGGCCTAATGGTACAGGCCTGTAATCTCAGTTTCTCAGAAAACTCAGACCAGAAAATCACAGGTTCAAGGCCAGCCTGGGTTACAGAGTGAGTAGAATGCCAGCCTGGGCAAGTTACTGAAGCCCTGACTTAAAATAAAAAGTTAAAAGGGGGCAGATGGCTAAAACTCAGTATTAGAATAAATGGCTAGCATTTGTGAAGTCTTGTGTTCAACACCTGGAGATTGATAGAGAGATAGATAGATAGATAGATAGATAGATAGATAGATAGATAGATAGATAGATAAGCAATCTATAAAGACATTCAGATCCAGAAGAGGGAGAAGACCTTGGGATAGAGAGCTGAGAAAGACTCAAAGAAGAGTTGGGATGGAAGAGGGTCTTGAAAGCTGGCTAGAACTTGCATAGTGGCTGTGGAAGAGGTTTAGCATTCTATACATAAACAAATGTGAAACACAATGAAATCCACAGTGCAGGACCCTAAGTGCTCAGCAGAGTATTTGAGGGTCTACAGAAATGGCCAAGGATAGAGAAAAGGTTGGAACAGGAATCCATAAAAAATGGAAACGCCCTTCCCCAACCACCATCCAAGCTTATTCTGCACATGCCTTGGTCTACTAGGCAAAAATTATCCCTTGAAAGTCCCTCAGAGTCCCATGAAGAGCCTGCGTCTTTCTTTGTAGAGTGTGGGCAGTCATAAAGCTTTTCATAGCTAGGCAGTGGCACGATCCAATCTGTGATGTAGGCAGATTCACTTGGCAACTCCACACTTGAAAGACTGAAGAAGAGAGAGGACTAGAGATGGAAGAAACATTCAGAGACCAAAGCCTTTGTTGAAAGACACATGCAGGTAACAGTCTAAAGAAGACCAAGACCCCAGAACTGCAAATAAGAGAAGAAATGAAAAGAAACCAGGAAATTGCTAGCAGAATTCAACAACTGTTACATCCAAAGGACTAAAAAATATTAAAGAGGGATCCAAGGTTTCAGACAACAGTGATGTTCTTAAGGACAATAGCCTTTAAACTGGCAAGTCGCTCTGAGATTAGAAGTGCATTTGAGTAGAGGATAGAGCACAGTTGGCATACTGCTTGCTGAACCTAAATAAAGCTTGGTTTCAGTTCTCAGCACTGAATAAATCACACAAACTGGACATGGGTGGAGTACACATCTGGAACTGTACACAGTTAGGAAGCAGAGGAAGTTTAAGACAATCATCTAGGGCTGGAGAGATGGCTCAGTGGTTAAGAGCACCGACTGCTCTTCCGTAGGTCCTGAGTTCAAATCCCAGCAGCCACATGGTGGCTCACAACCATCCATAATGAGATCTCATGTCCTCTTATGGGGTTTCTGAAGACAGCTACAGTGTACTTACATACAATAAATAAATAAATCTTCAAAAAAGACAATCATCTATCTACATAGTAAATTTGAAACCAGCCTAGTCAATGTAAGGAGATCCCACTCCAAAATAAAAGGATGGGGAAAAGGAAGGGTAAGATTGAGAGAGGGAGGGAGGGAGGGAGGGAGGGAGAGAGAGAGAGAGAGAGAGAGAGAGAGAGAGAGAGAGAGAGAGAGAGAGAGAGAGAGAGAGAATTAGGATACATTTTGAGCCAAAAGACTAATAAATAGATTAGCTGAACTGATTAGTCTAATCAGCTTTGAGACCATGGGATTGGAGGCAAATCAGAGCTGCCGATTCAGATTCACACTTGAGTGCTGGGTGCTTTTTTAGATGAGTAATTAAGAGAGAAAAAGGTATACCATGGCCCTATTCTTGAGAATAAAGAGCAAGAAGCTAAAAGGAACCAAAGAAAAGAGAAAGCAGTAGACAGTTGGGTGGCTTAGTGACTCACTCCTATAATCCCAGCACTTAAGAGATGAAGGCAGGAGGATCAGGAGATCAAGGTGGGGAACCAGAGAAGTAGCTCAGTGGTTAAGATCCCTTGCTGCTTGTTGTGGTTTTAAAGAAAATGGCCCCCACAGGCTCATAAGGAATGGCAGTACCAGGAGGTGTGGTCTTGTTGGAGTAGGTGTGGCCATGTCGGGGGAACTGTCATGTA
>LR753307.1:3712933-3744095 GCA_902729485.2 Mus minutoides
CTACATTACATTCTGAGTGAAGGCTAGACTTGGCTATGTGAGGCTTGAACAAAATAGAATACTCCAAAGTAACAGCAGCAAAATAAATGCTATGGCCTCTCTACCACTGTTTTTCTGCCCCCCCAACCCCCGTTTCATCTTCCTCTCCTGTGAAGGAACAGTGAGAAGCAGATGGGTTGAGAGTGCTCTGGGAACCTTTGAGTATATTTTTTGCATGAGGTGGGAGTTATGGGTTGAATTATGTTGCCTAAAATTCATAGACTGAAACCTTAGTCTCCACCCCCTGAAATGAAGAAATGGGGTCATTGCCGATGCAGTTATTTAGAATAAGATCATCAAGGAGTAGAGGGGATCCTAATTCAGTATGACTGTTGCCTTTATTAAAAGGGGAAATTTGGACACAGGAACTCAGAGAGAACATCTTGTCAAGATGAAGGCAGAGGTAAAGTGCTCATATGCCAAGAACTGCTGGATTGCCAGCAAGCCACCAGAAACTAGGAGAGAGGCATAGAACAGGTTCTCCCTAATGACCTTGGAAGAAGTCAATGCTGCCCTTCACCAGAATTTGTCCTCCAGAACTGAAAGAAAGATAGTGTTAGGGTTTTATTTCTGTAGTACAGTGCTTGCCTGGTATACATGAAACCCCAGGTTCAATTTTCAGCAATATAAAAGAGAAAACATTCCAAGGGGATGTTGTGATGGTGAAGGGGAGTTCCATCAACACTAAGGATCTGAGTTCAATCCCTGGGGACCCACATGATGGAAGAAGGAATCTGACTTCTACAACTTGTCCTCCAAACTCCACATGCATACCCTGGTATGCGCTTTTACACACATAATTTTTTTTTATTTACTTAAAAAATACCCCATGGGTGGTAGGTACTTTGTTACAGTAACCTAAAAGGGTAATATGGTGAGTGTTTCCTACCCTTGTTTGGGCTGAGCACTGTCAGAACATAAAGAGGGATTGCTGAGTTTTACAGGGAAATGCTCTTCCTGTGCAAGCATTTCTTTGATGGAAGGCAGGAAAACAAGAAGTGCATGGAAATAGAGTGGTTGAGGCCAGCTGTCTCTGACCAAAGGGAGCAGGCAGCAGGTTTGTTTGTTTTTAGGACCGAGCAAGCTTCAGAGCAGGGAAATGATGAAAAATGAGGTCACAGAACGGGACAGGAAAATGGTTCAAAGTAAATGAAACTGGCTTCACATGAATTTAGTTATGGAAAAAGGAATGTGGGGACAGAGAAGACTATTGCATCACATGTAACCTCATCAGCAATTGCCTCCCTAGCATCCACCTTCAATTGCCATGTATTGTAAGCGAAATCTTATTAGAAGAGTTAACCAGTTTGTTGCCCTAAGTCCCTTACACTCTTGGTCTGCTGGTGTCATGGAAAGAAAGTACCATGGACTGGGTACTTTCCAGCAAAAGTACATTTTCTCAAAGCTCTTGAAGCTCGAAACTCAAGATCAAGGTGTTCTCAAGTTTCATGTGTCTTGAGACCTCTCCACTTGGTTTCAGATAGCCACTCTCTTACTAGGTTCTTACATGGCCTTCTATATGCTAGCACATCCATGGGGCTCTCTGTCTATTGACAAGGATGCCAGTCATAGCTGATGAGCAATCTATCATAAGGGATTCATTGAATCATTGTTACTTTCTTTGTAAAAAAAAAATTAGATTTATTTTATGTGTATGAATATTTTGCCTGAAACACATGTGCTGGTTCCCACAGAGATCAGAAAAGAATATCACATCTCCTGGAATTGGAGTTATAGATGGCTGTAAATACCACGTGAATTCAGCGAATTCAGCCCAGGTCCCTGTGAGAGCAAAAGGGGAGAATGGGGTGGGAAAGGATTGTGTGTGTGTGTGTGTGTGGGAGGGTTGACTGGGGGGAGGGGCAGTGAGCAGGATGTAAAATGAATTTTAAAAGAGTACTTTTAAACCAATGTGCCATCTCACCAGCTCCTTAGCTATTTTTAAAAAGGCTCGGTCTCCACATTACATTGAGGATAAAGGCCATGACATATATTTCAGGATAACACAATATGACCTAAAACCCCACCTTTGTAGTAAAGTATGGAAAATCACAAGGAATATACCTGGCCTAATAGAACAGCCAGGGAAGGAGATCAAGAGCTGCTACTGTGGGATACAGTTTCAAAGGGAGAAAACCAGGCAGAATGGATGATACTCAATTGGTAGAGTGCTTGCCTAGCATGCACAAGGCTGGCAAGTTGACCCACAAGGCTCGCAAGTTGATCCGCAGCCACATAGATTGCACATAGTGACTAGTTCCTGTAAGTCTGGCACCAGGAGGTGGAGACAGAAGGATCAGGAGTTCAAGATCATCCATCCTTGGCTACATAGGGACCACCTTGAACTGAAGAAAGAGGAGAGAGGGAGAAGGGGAGGGGCATATGGGAGGGGGAGGGAGAGGGAGATTAATTGAGAGCTTGTTACTGGTTGCAGTTTCCAAGAATGCAGACCCTAAGATAAGCACAGGATGTTTATGATTAGAAGGACCTTTAGGGTCAATCCCTGTGGACCAATGATGAGTACTGCAGGAATGGGAGACTGCCCTGCAGGTCCAACTACAGCCTCCAGGAAGTTAGCTTTTCCACTTGAATTGGCCTTTATGACCTTTATCACCTCTTATCTCAATTATCAAGGATGTAGGTCCACTGGGTCCAGCTGCTCTCTGCAGCTAAGCAACCTCTTGAAAGGACTCAATGCTGGTGGAGAAACAAGCCTTTTCCCAAACATGGCTCAAAGTTGTGCATCAAAAAAAAAAAAATCTAGCATGACATCTAGGATGACAAATATGAATTGATTACATAGAAAACCAAAAGGAGAATGTAGTTAAACCAATTTAAACTTATCCCTGTCTAGCTTACAAATAAGAAAGACTCAGACTATGGTTATTTTATTTGGTTTTGACCATTACTGGGGGTCAATGCCCCTAATCTACTTTCCTAACTGCTGGGCTGGTTACTTCCCCAGAGGTGTACCCCAAATACTTGCTGTTTCTCCTGGCCATGTGCTCAGGGTCTATCACCTCTCTTGGTGGCTTTCTCCTCTCTCCTCTCATCCTTCCTCTCTCTCTGCAACCTCCAAGATAACTCCAAACCTTCCTACCTCTAATCCCTTCAGTCATTGGCTGTAGTCAATTTTATTTAACCAATAGTTTTAAATCAAAGAACAAGGTTTGCACAACAAAACCTGGTAACCATGAGAATTCACTCTTAGGCAACTAGACCCTCCAGTACAGAATTTAGCATTAGGATGCATAGCAACAGACCAAACATCAACAATTCCCCTTTTTTCTAAATATAAAGGTTCCTTTTCTTCTAATATAAACAACATACAGTAAGGAGGAACAACTATGAAACAATTATGAAAATTATTAGGTAAGCGTTACGTTTAAGATCCAGTCTATTTGTATTTGGCAACTTAGAAGAAGTATTCTACCATCTATCCTATCTTGGTGAGTTCAGAGTTCTGTATCTAAATCATATTTTCATGTTAACTTGTATTACCATCCTAAAACATCTTCATAGTCTTAGAACATCTTCTTAAATTCTAAAAAACAAACAAACAAACAAACAAACAAAAACCCTTAAGCTTATATATAGTAAGACTATGACTATTTAGTGAAGGCTTCTTTAAATTTTTATCCCTAGTATCTCTGATTCTTACTCAGCAAGATTTCAAAAAGAACCCCAAATCCATCACTGGTCACTGATCTCCCAACCCTAAGAAACTATCAGTTCACTCTCTTTGTCTCTATGGATTTGCCTATTCTGGCTATTTTTTACAAATGAAATCATACAGTATGTGGCCTTTTGTGTCTAACTTCCTTTATTTAAATAATGTCAAGGTTGATTCACACTGTATAATGTATCAGGGTTTTATTCCTGGGGTAGGGGTGGGGGTGATGTTGGTTGTAGAGAATTGAGACCTGGGGTTCAATCCTCAGCATTGAAAAAACAAACAAACAAACAAACAAACAAAAACATATTTGTTTTTATTGCCTAGTGGTATTTCATTGAAGGGATATACCACATTTTGTTTCATAGACATTTGAGTTGTTTCTGCTATTTTTTACTATCATGAATAATGCTATTACTCTCACTAAATATTGGAATTTTTTTTTTTTTTTTTGGTTTTTTGAGACATGGTTTCTCTGTATAGCCCTAGCTGTCCTGGAACTCACTCTGTAGACCAGGCTGGCCTCGAACTCAGAAATCTGCCTGCCTCTGCCTCCCAAGTGCTGGGATTAAAGGCGTGCGCCACCACGCCCGGCTAAATATTGGATTTTTATACTGGGATATTGCTAGTGTTACTAATTAATTGGTCACTTTGCTGTTAAAGTGTCCACTGTCAGGAAAAAAAATACACATATCACATCAATAATATTAGTTGTCTTCAAAGAATCTTTTAAGTGTTTTTCTGAGAACTACTTTTGAAAGAGAAAATACCAGCTCAAGAATGATAGGAGGTCCAGCAAAGTGGATAGAAAGAGAGACTGGGATCCCCAAATAAACAGTATTGCCTAGACCTTCTCTGGTATCAGTGAATCCATGAGTAAGATTTCTAAAGGCATCAAATATATTGCAATCATTTAATCTTTGTGTCTACTTAGGTAATCTTTTACTCAGTCACTGGTGAATAAATATGAATCTCTGAAATCTTTATCCAAATTCTCCTTTGCTCTGCTTTGTATTATTTGGGGTTGTTGTGACAGGCTTGTACTATGTAACCCTGACTGGCCTGGGCGAACCAGACTGTCGTCCAAATTTTGTTTACTCTCCTGTGCCTGCCTCCTCCAAAGTGCTAGGATTAAAGGCATGAGCCACGTTTTATATATATATATATATATATATAAAACGTGTGTGTGTGTGTGTGTGTGTGTGTGTGTGTGTGTGTGTGTGTGTGTGTGTGTGTAGTGCCATTAATTCCTAAGGAAGCAAACTTCTGTTTTTATTTGGTTGGTCTATATAATGTTTCATGAGATGATTGCCCTATTTACAAATTATAAACTAACAGGGTTCCATCACCCCTTGGTATTTCATGATTACTTTTTGATTATGTCTATGCATATGAGAGTTTAGAAGAGAAATAATCAGGAAAATATAGCTTAAGATGATTGGCTGCTCCTTTTATTTATCTCCACTGTGATAAATTCAATGTTTTCTATGTAAATAGTGCTCATTAGTCTTTGTTACACGGGTGAACTCAAGCCAACCTGGCCATTTGCTAGAAATTCTTGTGGGAGATGGAACATTTAATATGCAAGAGACTAACAAAATTGGTTTTAGTTAAATGGTTGTATTGTTGATGTCAATTGGTTTTAAATTCTTTGTTTCCTACTTGGACAATAGACACGGCTTTTCTTTTGGTTTTGGAAACTGGCATGTGCAAATGAAAGGTTTTGTTCTAAAGATTGCTAGCAGTTACCTTTAAAAAAAAAAACAATTCGGTGTATGGGTGTATGCAAGTTCAATTGGGTAAGTGCAGGTGCATTCCTGTGGAGGTGTGAGAACAATCCTGGGTTGCTGCCTTTGCTTTCCATCCTGTTTGAGACAGGGTGTCTTTGTTGTTCACTGCTGCGTATGCCAGACTAACTGGCCCATGAACTTCCAGGAATTCTCACCTCCCATCTCACTATAGAAGCTCCAGCAGCAGGCAGCAGGGGTTGGGGGTGAGGGGGGGAGAGTGGATTACATATGTGTGCTACTGTGTCCAGTTTTACATGGGTTCTGGAGATCGGGTAAGGGTCCTCATGCTTGTGTGGCAAGTGCTTTATTCCCAGAACCAGCTCACCAGTTCTTGGAACAGTTATCACTGAGTAACAAACTCCCCCTAAAGCCACTACTTTAGTAGTGTGGTGGCTTCCAATTGTTTAATTAGGAACCTGCTGTCTGAGCAGGGCTTATATATACAGCTAATTCTATTCTAGGCAGTACCAGCTAGTTTGGCTTGACTGGGGCTGGAGGATACACTTCCAGAAGTGGCTCTCCTGCCTGGCTGGTAAGTCGGGAGGAGGAGGAGTAAGCTGGCTCCTCTCTTTATGGTAGCTTGAGATTCCTCATAAAAAAGGTAATTTCATAAACCATAGGGCACCTCAATAGAAGCAAGTGAAAGTTAGGATGTCTGTTATAACTTAGACTTGAAAGCCAATATTATTTTCACGTCGGGCACAACATCATCTGATGCAAGAAGAAGGAACATATCAGTACTCATCAGTAGATGGAAGTGGTTTAGAAGTCATCGTACAAAGAACTTGTGTGATGAAATACATAGTTCTGGCTATTTTGGTGAAAATACAGTCTGTCCTAGTTCTTAGAATAATTTTCCCATGTCCTAATTTGCCTAATTGGACCTATAAAGTGTTTTGTATTTTTGTTTGTTGGTTGGGTTGGTTTGGCTTTGTTTTTGGTTTGTTTTTAGACAAGATTTCACATTCCTGGCTGACCTCAAACAACTTGTGGTCTCCCTGCCTCTATCACCCATGTCTTGGGATCGCCAGTGTGTGCTACCATGTTGGGGTGATACAGCACTGAGGATCAAACCCAGGTCCTCATTTCTACCAGAGAAGCACTCTACCAACATTCCTCAGCCTCATAAAGACGTTGGCTTTCATTTTTGTGAGTTTTCTTTGCATTGGTCATTTAATTAGTTTTATCTTAGCATATAAGGAAACTCATTTTGTTGTGATATTTTCATTAATATAATTGTTTTGGTGATAATTTTTCTAAGTTGTCCTAAAACTTGTTAGTTATAATATTTGAGAAGTATTTATTTATTGATGAATTTGTTTATTACAGAACTAGGGATTGGATATAGGGCATGTGAGTTGTAGGTAACTTCAATTACTGGGCTACCTCTCCAGCTCTGAAACTAATGTTTTTTAAAATAATTTTTGTTTGGCAGATTGTTCTTACAGTGCACTAAAAAGGAGGGGGAAAGTATGTCTTGCTAGGGTTATCTATTTATTTATACATCCATTAATTTATTTATGAAACAGGATCACATATATACTGGCTGGCCTCAAACTTACTATACAGCCATGTGACAGAGGATGATAATCCTAAACATTTGGTTCCACCTCTACCTCCCAAGTACTGGGATTGAAGATATGTACCTCCATGCCCTGCACCTACTAGATTTCTTAATCCATATATGTCTAGTTCCTCTGTGATATGGAAAAGAGAACAGCATATAGCTAAGCATAGATAGAAATAGAATACATGAGAAAAAGTCTGTAAGTATATACATATGCCTAGAGGCATCTTCAAGTTAGTTGTGTGAAAGTTCTATATTATAGGTGATGATGAATACAATGGTGAAATCAGATAGGATACAAAGACTCAGAGCAAAGTATTACAGACATCTGGAGAATAGTAAGTCATTTCTATTCAGAATAAATTATCATGGTAAATTATAAAAATTTTCTAGATACTGGAAATTGTGTTATGCCCAGAGTAACCAAGAACTACCCATCCAGGTCCTGCAATTGTCATTTTATTTGCTAGATCATTTATCTATTCATTCATCTAATTCTCTACCTGTCAATCAATCAGTGTGTGTGTGTGTGTGTGTGTGTGTGTGTGTGTGTGTGTGTATGTATGTGTGTGTGTGTGTGTGTGTGTGTGTGTGTGTGTATTTCAATGTATCTTGTAGTCATTTATAGGAGTGTATTTTTAGTTTGGTTTTACAATACAGAGAGTCTTTTATTACAACTTAGGTCTTAAAAAGTATACTTAACAATTCATAAAATCAGGTATCAGGTGGACTCAGTATTTTCTTATTATATTAAAAACAAACTGTTTGAGAACGTAGTGGAAAATTCCTGAAGAAGCTCATTTGGTCAAGATTATTCTGTCATCATGCCTGATGAGCTTCAGGCCACAGCTTATGAGAATTTCTTTTTTATGATTTAAATAGATTTTTTTTTCATATATTCTGATCACAGTTCCCTCTCCCCTACCTCTTCTAAGATCCTCCCTATCCATCCAATTCCATGCCTTCTTACTCTCTCTTTTTAGAAAATAAATAGGCAAATAAAAACAAAATAAACTAGGGTAGAACAAAACAAACAAACAAACAAATAAACAAAACCCAGGGAAATGAAAAACAAAGACAAAGCAAGAGAAGCACATACACATGTACAAACACATGCACACACAGACAACCCATAAAAAACACAAAACCACAAGCCATCATATATAAGCAAAAGGCAAGTAAGGTAAAAATGCTCAGATAAAGCATTAGACAAAAATAGCTCCAAAATATTATTGAGTTCATTTTGTATTGCCATCTACTACTGGACATTGGGTCTACTCTTACGTGTGGTTTGCACCCAGTGAGACTGCTTTGGAGTGGTTGTCAATTTGAGATACCTTCCTGGTTAGGGATGGGAGATCATGTCTACTCCCCTCTCTCAGTTCTGGGACCCCATCTGTCAGGCCCTGTACATTCTGCCACAGTCTCTGTGAGTTCATATGAGCTAAGTCCTGTTGTATCTGGAAGACACAAAAAAGACAAATATGATATGTATTCGCTACTAACCATGTAGTCTCAGAGGTTGTTTATACAGTGAGGGACTGGGAAGAAGGGGACTTATTTCCCAGAGAAGGACAAACAGAATGTGTAGTAGTGTTTTGTGGTTTTTTGTTTGTTTGTTTGTTTTGTTTTGTTTTTTGTCTTTCGAGACAGGGTTTCTCTGTGTAGTCTTGCTGTCCTGGAACTCACTTTGTAGACCAGGCTGGCCTCAAACTCAGAAATCCGCCTGCTTCTGCCTCCTGAGTGCTGGGATTAAAGGCATGCGCCACCACACTCGGCTGAATGTGAAGTTTTTAAAAAGTTCTTGAAGTGCATATTTGATGCCTGAGCAGGTGCTCCTCCTATCTGTACCTATTGAGAGACCACAGGAGGGTGACCATCCTTCTGGGTTGGAGTTACAGGCTTTTCCAAGACAGTTGGCTTGTCACATGGGTACTGAAATCTGAACTCTGATCCTCGTGATTGCACAGCAAGCACTCAACTTCAGAGCCCTCTCTCCAACCCTATATCACATCTGTGTGTGTGTGTGTGTGTGTGTGTGTGTGTGTGTGTGTACATAATTTCTTGAGATCATAACTATAACATTTCCCCCTTCCTTTTCCTGCCTCTGATCCCTCCCATATACTCCCCTTTTCTCTCTTTCAAAAACCACTGCTTCTTTTTTTTCATTGCTTGTTTTTACATACCTATGTTTGTGCATATACATATATACTCCTAAATACAACCTGCTTAGTCAGTATCATGTTCCCTGTGTGTGTTCTCAGGGTTGATCCTTTGGTATTGGATATCAATTGCTGTGCTTTTCCTCAGGAAAGGCATTTCTTTTGCTGTCAGCATTCCTTGGTTGTCTGTGTTTCTCTGTGTAGGGTTAAGATCTCCTGGGCATTCCCTTTATACTTTCCCATGCCTATTGTTGATGTCCTTGTTCAATCCACGTTTAGGTAGGTAGTCATGTTGGTGAGACTTGATGAGTGTAGTTCTAGGAGAAGCAATCTCAGAAAACTCCCTAATCCTCAGGTTCTTACAACCTTTCCACCCACACTTCCACAATGATCCCTGAGATTCAGGTGTGGACATTGTGGTGCAGATGTATTTGTTGGCACTGGACTGCACAACTCTACATTTTCATTTGTTTTGGTTTTCTGTAGTGGTCTCTGCTTTCGTGTCAAGTGAAGTTTCTGTGATCAGGGTTGAGGACTACACTTATCTGTGGGTATAAGGACAAATATTTAGAATGTACTTAGGGACCATGCTGATTTAGTAAGGTGGAAGTCATAGATTTATTTATCTTTTTTTTTAAATACAAGTTTCCACACTGATTCCATAGAGGCTGAACTCCTTTTCAGTCCTACCAACAGTGCCTTTCCCTACATCCATCCCAGTATTTGTTGTCAGTTGTTTTGTTGATCTTTGCCATTCTAAGTGGGTAAGATGAAATCCCAAAGATGTTTTAATTCTCATTTCCCTAATTGCTATGGAGGATGAACAATTTTTTTTGAGATATTTCTTAGCCATTTTTTTTTCTTCTTTTGAAGATACTCTCTTCAGGTCCCAAGATCATTTTCTTCTAAAATGAGTCATTTGCTTTTTTGAGATTCTTATACAGATATAAATATGAATCCTTACTCAGATATATACCCAGCAAAGATTGTCTCCCATTCTGTGAGCTTCCTCTTCACTCTGTTGATTGTGACTTCAGATGTACCCTGCAGTTTTTTAGTTTCATGAACTCCCACTTGTCAATTAGTGTTCTTAATTCTTGGGCAAATGGAGTCCTAGGCAAAAAGTCCTTTCCTACACCTATATAATGTAGGATACTGCCTATGTTTTCTTCTAGAAGTTTCAGTATTTTAGATTTTCACATTATGTATTGAGGCCACTTAGAATTGTTAGGTTTTGTGCAAGGTGACCTATGTATGTCTGTTACATCCTTCTGCAGGTCGGCATCCGGATTCTTCAGCACTGTTTGTTGAAGATGCTGTCTTTTCTCTAGCATATGTTTCTGAATCTTTTCCAAATAGTAAGTGGCAGAAGTTACATGTACTCACATTTTGGGTTCTGATTTTGTTCCACTGGTCTACATGGCTTGGTGTGTGTGTGTGTGTGTGTGTGTGTGTGTGTGTGTGTGTGTGTATCATATTATTCTAGAATGGTAGTCCTTCTAGCATTGTACTTTATGCTTAGGATTGTTTTGGCTATTCTCGGTCTTTTTTTAGTTTCATATAAATTTTAGGATTTTTTTTTCTCTTTCTGTGAAGAACAAAGAGGGGGGTTGAGATTTCCATGAATTTGTAAATAGCTTCATTTTCTCCACATTAATTCTTCAGTCCATGAGCATGAGGTGTCTTTCCATTTTCTAGTGTCTTTCTCTTTCTTCAGAGATTTTTTAAAAAGGATTTATTTTATGAATGTGAGTCTTCAGACACCCCAGAAGAGGGCATCAGATCAGATCCCATTACAGATGGCTGTGAGCCACCATGTGGATGCTGGGAATAGAACTTAGGACCTCTGAAAGAGCAATCAGTGCCCTTAACCACCGAACCAACTCTCCAGCCCTTTCTTCAGAGATTTAAAGGGTATTTTTTGTCTTTTCATAATTGATTAAGTAACAATAAATTCATAATAATCTATTGTCTTAACTTCAGCAGTTTTCCTGATAATCTAGTTGAATGTGATAATTTGGCTGAGACAAATGCAGGCTAATCTCTCTCTGTCTCTCTGTCTGTCTGTCTGTCTGTCTCTCTCTCTGTCTCTATGTGTGTGTGTTTCTTTCTTTTTTTTAATTCACTTTCCATCCCAATATCAGCCTCCCCTCTCCTTCCAATACCCCTTTCACACAGATCTTCTCCCATTCCCCCATTCCCTTCTCCTCTGAGACAGTGAAGGACCCCCTGGCACATCAAGTCACTGCAGAACTAGGAGGATCCTCTCCCATTAAATCCAGACAAGCTGGCCCAGTTAGGGGAACAGGAGCCACAGGCAGTCAACAGTCAGTAATAGGTCCTGCTTCAGTTGTTGGGGCGACCTGCATGAAGACTAAGCTGCACATCTGCTGCACATGTGCTGAGAGGTCTAGTTCCAGCTCAGGCTCGCTCTTTGGTTGGTGGGTCAGTCTCTTGGAACCCCCAAGGGTTCAGGTTAGTTGACTCTGTTGGTCTTCCCCTGGGGTTCCTTTCCCATTAGGGGCCTTCAATCCTTCCTTCAGCTATTCCACAAGACTACCTGAGCTCCATCCAATGTTTGGCTGTGAGTCTCTGCATCTGTTTCCATTGGCAGATAGGTGGAGCCTCTCAGAGGACAGTTATGCTAGGGTCCTGTCTGCAAGCATAAGAGTATCATTAATAGTGTTGGGGATTGGTGCTTGCCCATGGAATAGGTCTCATTTGGAGCAGTCATTGGTTGGCCATTCCCTCTGTCTCTGCTCTTTTTTTGTCTCTGTACATCTTGTAGACAGGACACATTTTAGGTTGAAGGTTTTGAGTTGTGGTCCCTATCCCTCCCCTAGGAATCCTGCCTGGCTACAGGAGGTGGCCACTTCAGGATCCATATTCCCCACTGCTAGGAGTCTCAGCTTGTGTTGTCCCATAGACACCCTGGGACCACTTGCAGTCCCAGGTCTCTGGTGTGTCCTAGAGATGCCCCTCACCACCAATTTCTGTTATCTCCCCTGCTCTCAAGATTTAAAGTTCTCATAGGAGAAGCCCTTCACTCCTTTAGTTGCACTTATTCATAGAATTTTATCTGCTTTGAGGCTATTGTGAATGGGGGATGTTCAAGTCTCTTTCTGTGTATGTTTGTTGGTGGCATATAGAAAAGCTATTGATTCATGCAAGTTGATTCTGTGTCCTACCACTTTGATTAAATTGTTGATCATTTCTAGAATTTTCTGGGATCTCTATTGTATAATTTCATGTCTCATTCTAAATAGGGATAGACTTCATCTTTATATGAATCCCTTTAATTTCTTTCTCTAGCCTTATTAATCCAGCTAGTGGCTCAAGCACAATATTGAAAAGTAGTGGGGATAGTGATCATCTCTATCTCATTCATCACTTCAGTGGGATTGCTTCAAGTTTTTCTCTATTTCAGATGATGCTGGCTGTGGATTTCTCCTATATTACTTGTATTGTGTTGAAGCACGTTCTTTGTATTCCTACTCTATCTAGGACTCTTATTATGAAGATATATATATATATATATATATATATATATATATATATATATATATATATATATATATATATTCGAGACAGGGTTTCTCTGTGTAGCCCTGATTGTCCTGGCACTCACTTTGTGGACCAGGCTGGCCTCGAACTCAGAAATCCACCTGCCTCTGCCTCCCGAGTGCTGGGATTAAAGGCGTGCGCCACCACGCTCAGCGACATGTTATATTTTTGTCAATGTTTTTTCTTCTGCACTGTTGAGATGATCATGTGATTAAGTTCATTCATGTGGTTTATTGCATTTATCGACTTGCATATGTTGCATTTTGGTCATGGTGGAAAATCTTTTTGATGTATGTCTGTATTGTCTGTATAAACATTTTATTGAGTATTTTTGAGTCTATGTTTATCAGAAATATTGGTCTATAATTTTCTTTTCTGATTGTTGTATCTTTTCCTGGTTTTGGTATTAGAATGATACTGGTTTCATAGGAATTTGAAAGTGCTCCTTCCGTTTCTATTTTTCAAAATAGCTTTAAAAGGATTGGCTGTAGTGCTTCTTTGAAAGTCGGGTAGAATTTTGCAGTGAATCCATCTGGCCCATCTGGCACTGGACTTTTTTTTTTAGTTGGAAGGCTTTTTATTACTATTTCAATCTCCTCATTTGTTATGGGTCTGCTTAAGTTGTTGATTTCTTTTTGCTTTAGTTTTCATGGTTTGGCTAAATCAATTTTTTTTTTTTTTTGCTAGTGTAATGGAGTTTTGTTTTTGTTTTTTAAATTTACTTATAATATTCTCAATTTCTTTGGGGTCTGTTGTACTGATTCCGTATTTACTTCTTTTTGGTTAATTTGGGTTCTTTCTCTTTCTTTCTTTCTTTCTTTCTTTCTTTCTTTCTTTCTTTCTCTCTTTCTCTCTTTCTCTCTTTCTTTCTTTTAGTTGGGCCAAGAGTCTGTCAATCTTATCATCTCCAAGAATCAGCTTAGATTTGTTGATATATCACACTGTTTTCTTTTTATTCTAGTTCATCAATTTTGGCTCTGATTTTTATTATTTCTTGCCACCTACTGGGTGTGGATTTGTCCTGTTCTTGTTTCCCACCTTTTAGAGTTGCATCATTAAGTCCTTTATTTGAGCTCTTTAGGATTTGTTTATGTAGGCACTTAGAGCTGTGCATCTCCTCATAGGACTGCTTGCTGCGGTCCCAGAGGCTTGATTGTGTTGTCTTTTCATTTTCATTTAGTTCCAGGACTTTTTTTTTTTTAATTTCATTCTTGATTTCTCCTTTGACTCATACATCATTCAAGGGTGAGTTGTTTAATCTTCATATATTGGTATTTATTTGTTGTCAGTTCTGAGTTTTATTGCTTTGTGGTCAGGGAGGATATGAGGAGTTATTCCATCTTTTTTGTATTCATAAAGATTTTTTATTTTTTATTTTTTATTTTTTATCCCAGGATGTGGTATTTTTTAGGTAAACTTCTGTATGCTGCTGAGTAGAATGTTTGTTCTTTGGTGTTTCTATTCTGTAGGTATCTGTTAAGTCCATTAGATGTATAATGCCAGTTGTTTCTGATGTTTGTCGGTTTGTCCTCTGTTTTTGCAGAGGACCAGTCTATTGGAGAAAGTGGCATGTTGAAATCACCTAGTATTAATGGCTTGATGTTGTTCTGTGTCTTTATATCCAGTAGTATTAGTTCTAGAGAGATGACTCAGCAGTTAAGAACACTGGCTGCTTTTCTAGAGGTCTTAGGTACAATTCTAAGCACCCACACATAGACATTGCAGCTTATACCTGCCTATAACTCTTGTTTTAGGGATCCAACACCCTCACACAGAAATATATGCAGTCAAAAGATCAATACACATACAATAAAAATAAAAACATTTGAAAAAATAATAATTAAAAAAAACCAGTAGTCCATTTTTAATGAAATTGGGTGCAACAAAGTTTGGTGCATAATTGTCTAGAACAGTTATGTCTTCTTAGTTAGCCATCCCTTGATTAGAACTAAGTGATCCCTTTCTATGTCTTCTGATTCGTTTTAGTTTGAAATCTATTTTGTCAAGCATTGGAATAGTGATACCTCCTTACTTTCTGGTCCCACTTGATTAAGTACTTCTGTCCATCCTTTTACTCTAAGGTGGTGCTTATCTTTAATGCTAAGATGCATTTCTTGTAGACAACAGGTAGATTTTGATTCTTGATCTATTTAGTCAGCCTGTGTCTTTTGATTGAGAACTGAGTTTATGAATACTGTTATTGTTGAAATGTGTGTTTATTGTGGTCATCATGTAGATTTTAGGTGCTGTTGTTGGTGTTCTCAGTGTTATTTTAGTAATTATAGCTTCTTATTTCTTTCCACAGTCTCCTGGCTATGCTCATTGTTTGTCTTTATCCTGATATATCACTTCCTGTATTTTCTTTAGGTTTTGTTTGTTGGATACAAATAATTTTAGGTTGTTTGTAACATGGGAAGTTTTAAATTCTCTTTTGATTATGGTGACTTGTTTTTCTGGTATGTTCGTCTAGATTGGCTGGTGTGGTCTTCTGACTTTCCAAGTTTCTACTGAGAAATCAACTGTTAGTTTCATGGCTTTTCCTTTAAATGTGACTTACGTTTATTGTTTCTTTCTTCTTGCAGCTTTTGATATACTTTCTTTGTTCTGTATACCTGATGTTTTAACTAAGATATGCTGGGGCCGGTTCTTTTCTGGTATTGTCTATTTTGTGTTCTGTGTGCTTCTTGTATCTGAATGAGTATATCTTTCCTTCAACATACTTGTTGAAGATCCTGACTATACCATTGACTTAGGATTTCTCTCTCTCATGTATGCCTATAATTCAAAGGTTTTGTGTTTTTATGTTGTCCCATATTTCCTGTGGGTTTCTTTCCTGTTTGCTTTTAATTTTACATATTCCTGGTTTATTTGGTCTATATCCTCTTGTTTATTTGGTCTGGAGTTCTGATACATTTTCTGCTTGATCGTTCTACATATGAGTTTTCCTTTGAGTTTTCTAGTGAAGTTATTCATTTTTCAATTCCATCTCCACTTCTATTTGAGTCCTCTTTAAGGTTTCTACCTTGATTTCAAGTCCTGGATTATCTGCATCATTTCCATTACCCTTATGTTTGTGTTTTCTTGGTCATCAATAATATATTTATTCTCCTTAAGTTCTTTCTCCTTAATTTAATTGAGCTTTCTCTTTGTGTCTTTTTTTTTTTTTTTTTTTTTTTTTTTTTTTTTTTTTTTTTTTTTTTTTTTTTTTTTTTTTTTTTTTTTTTTTTTTTTTTTTTTTTTTTTTTTTTTTTTTTTTTTTTTGGCTTTTCGAGACAGGGTTTCTCTGTGTAGCCTTGGCTGTCCTGGAACTCACTCTGTAGACTAGGCTGGCCTTGAACTCAGAAATCTGCCTGCCTCTGCCTCCCGAGTGCTGGGATTAAAGGCATGCGCCACCACGCCCGGCTTTCTTTGTGTCTTCTTTAAACTTCTTATATTTTTATGAAGTTTTTGATTGTTCTTTTAAATTTGTGTCCTGGGGTTCATCTAGGTAATTCTCATTGACAATATTTCTATAGAATTGGTAGATTTGGGGTAAGAGACAGTGGCTTGATCTTTCACGTTGTTTGTATTTTTTCAATGAGATCTGGACTTGTGGAGTTCTTTTGTTAGTTCTAAGTTGGATATGAACAAAACAGCAAACAGGTCTGGCAAATGGATAAAAGTAAGCATGGTTCTTTTTCATCCCGTTAAGCATTTTAGAGCATGCACTAGATTTTCTATCTGTAAACTTGGCCAAAAATTTCTCTTCAGAGTCAGTAAAATCAAGCCTCTGGTCAGGGTTCTTGAGGTAAACAGAAGTAAAAGGATACAGGTAAATAAACAGGAACGTACAGAAATCAGCTTACCCAAATTTGGAAGCTGAGAATTTCTGACATATGCCATCTATAATAGGGAAGCAGGAATAGTGGCAGTGTAATTCAGTCAGGGCCAACATGTGTGTGTGTGTGTGTGTGTGTGTGTGTGTGTGTGTAAGAGTCCACAGGACCAAGGTCCAGTATCTGAGGGCCAAACATGAGTGCTCCAACCAGGGACAGGGACAGCAAGTTTCACCCTTCCTCTCTCACTGTGTTTTATCTGGGACCTCAAAAGATTAGCTGTTCCCCACTCCCACAGGGGAGGATGGGCCCTCTTCATTCAGTCTTGTGATTCCAAATGCTAATCTTAGCTGGAAACACCCTTTCGGACAGTCCCACAGATATTGTTTTATCAAATATCTGGGTATTCCTTAGCTCATTCAAATTGACAAATGGAATAAGTCATCACACTTGAGGGGATTGCCCAGAAGGGTCAGGAGCCTTCCATATCTCTTATCCCTTCTATTAATAGTTTGCTTTCTGTTGCTGTGATAAACAAAATGAGTAAAAAGAATGTGAGGAGGAAAGACTTTATTTCGTTTTACACTTCTAGGTAACAGTTTATCGTGGAGGGAAATCAGGGCAGGAACCTGGAATCAGGAACTGAAGCAGAGGCTGAGGAGGAATGCTGCTTCCGGGCTTGCTTCCAGGCCCCTATTCAGCTCTTAGACTACCCCGGCTCGACAACTTAGGAATGGAACTGTGCACTTAACTGGTCCTTCCTACATCAATTAACAATGAAGAAAATGCCCCAAAGACATGTCCCCAGGAAACTATTCAATTTAATTTCCCTTCCCCCCTGGGGATGTCAAGGTGACAAGCCAGATCAGCCATTGCACCTTTTCATTCCAATCCACCTCAAATGGGATGACCCCCCAAATTGTGTTCATCCGTTTTACAGTTCCAGCCTTCTGTTAACATCTATTTCTCAGCCCATTGTCTGGATCCTTGATTTCCCTCTGTGTATGTCAACAGAGCCTGCAATGAGTGAATGTGTGCGAATACAGATGAGCTAATTAATGGATTAATTCAGCAAATGCTTATTGATTGTCACGCCCCATGCTAGGCATCAGGAAAACAACTCAAAACGGATAAAGCTCAATCCATAACCCCCCCACCCCTTCTCTTGTTGCTATTGGTTAGAAAGGATTTTTCTGACTGGCCCAGAACTCATGGACAGTCAGTCCTCCTGCCTCTGCCTCTGAAAACTGGTATACAGGAGAGCAGCACTATACAGGCTACTTTTTCTTTTATGAGGTTTTTCTTTTTTTAGTTCAGTTTGGGCAGTTCTGGAGATTGAACTAAGGGCTTTTGTGTGTAGTAAGCAAACACTCTACCAACCGAGCTACATCGCCAGCCCCACCCACTCTGTGTGCTTTTATATAACTGTCCTAGAATTCTAACATGCCTTATAAAGAGCTTGTAAAATTGCATTGAATCAGATCTGTTATTAAATCTAGAAAATGAAAAGCACAACCATTTTATTACTTTTAGCACTTATATTCTGTGAACTCATTTATTTCTGTAAAAATTAAATGTTGTGTTAAAAATGTTTTTCTATTTTTAATTAAAATCTTGGGATATGATAAATATGCTATATATATATATATTATATCTTCCTTTACCTGTACATATTTAGGGCAAAGGCATTATTTGGAACCACTTTACACTATCAGAATCCTATAAGAGACTGACATTAGTAAGATTCTAATTAAGACACCTGGCATTTGAGCTAAGTAAGTAAGCAATGAAACGTAAATGAAACAGAAAGCTTGGGCAGAATGGAACATGCCTGTGATCTCAGTAGCCAGGAGGTTGAGTCAGGAGAATGCCAGACTTGGCGTCATAGTGAGACCTTGTCTGGTGTGGGAGGATAAGAGTAATACAGAGGTCACTGACCCACCTTTATGCACATCATTATCATTTGACTTTATTTGGTAACTTGTAAAAGGCAGAAAGAAAATTTCCAGGTACAGTTGTTTTGGGAATAAAGGACACAATAGCATTTATATTGTTTCTACTGACAATGGGGTATAGCCTAATGATTAAGGGATTCAGCTTCTTGGGTCAGTCACCTGGGGCTTGTTTCAACTGTTTACTGTATGAGTAAGACTGGACAGGTTACTAAAACCTCACCTGTAAAATGAAGATAGGAACCATATACACGAGTCAGGACTGTAGCATTACTAATTAGCACAAAATGGGTGGCTTCAAACATCAAATATGTGTTATTTTGTAATTTCTGAGGGTTACAAATACTTGAGTGGCTTAGTGGAATGATTCTGGCCTGGGTGTTTCGTGAGGTTGAAATCAGAATGTCAGCTAGGACTGAGACCGTGAAGGAATAAACAGACTGGAACATCTGCTTCCAAGATGACTCTCACATCCTCTGGCAAAGGTCTTCAGTTTCTAACTCCATGGGCATCTTGAATGTCTTACATATACCTATATTCCCCCATGGTGAGCAATTTAGCAACGAGAGTGAAATGGAACACTATGACCTAATGTTACATCAGGACCACTTGTGATCATCACTTTTGCCATTACTAGATGAGAGCAAGTGTATAGCACGACCAAAGGTGTTTCCATGGATTACTTTTACCTTTTACATTAATAAAACAGTGTGTGTGTGTGTGTGTGTGTGTGTGTGTGTGTGTGTGTGTGTGTGTAGGTAGGTAGGTAGGTTAGAAGGGTATCTAGTGGAAATTGGTTCTTTTCTTCCACCATGTGGATCATAGGAATTGAATTCAGGCTTCCTAGTTAATGCCTTACCAGCTGAGACATTTTACCAAGTCTTTTTTTTTATGTTTTCTTAAGATAAAGTCCAGTGAGTCTTTCTCCCCTATGGTAAGAGACATTAGGTTTGGTGAGTGAACTGAAAATACCATCTAAGTAACTGGTGTACAAAGGAAAGGCCTATCCTTTCTCTGGGAGCACTTCGTTTGCCTTTAGTCACATGCCTGGTGGGTTGCTGACAGTAACACATACACACACACACACACACACACACACACACACACAAAAGGAAGATTTTTGTTGTTTTGGGGGGATTTTAAAAGTGTTTACACATATTTGTTGGTTTTTTTTTTGTTTTTTTTTTTGAAACAGGGTCTCTTGTGTTGCTAAAGCTGACCTCAAACTTGATGGGTAGCCAAGGATAAGCTTAAATTTCTGATTCCCCCGCCTTCATTTCTGAGTAGTGGGATTACAGCTGTATGCCACTACACTCCAGTTGTGCTCTACCGTGCTAGGGATCAAACACAAGGTTTCACGCATTCTAGGCAAGTATTCCACCAAGTGAGGGATATCTCTGGCTCCTAAAGATTACTTTCACAACAATGACTTTATAAATGAATGGATTTTATTCATTATGGCATTTTTGTGTGTATAGTTTGTCCTAGCATCCCCTTCTCCAGCTGTCTCTGCCACCTTTATCTGCCACACGAGTCTTCATCTGCCGCCATGAGTCTTCTTCTAGCTGATTCTCTTCATTCCTCCAGATAACTCCAGATAGTTCCTCTTTCTGCATTCATGTCACATTCATTCCATTACCCCCTGGAATTGGAGATTTTGATCAAATGCAGCATTCTAGTATTAAACTGGATTGATTTTTAATAGCTGAAAAAAGACCCAAAAGTCAGAAGCATCAGCCAAGATGTAAGAGGACATGAGAGGCAAACTTTCCATAAAATAGAACTCAAAGTATTGATCACAGGGAAAAAGTGCTTCAAGCTGCCGGTTAGTCCATGGAATGGAGGCTGTTGAATAACAGCTAAAGCTTCCAAAGTCCTGACTATAATAGGTCGGTCAGTCGGGTTTTTAGGGCACTTCCTAATCACCTACTTACCCATGAGGTAAGCGCTACTGATGTTGTCTTCATTTTATATAAGAAGAAACTGAGGCACATGGAAGCTCAGCAGTTTATGCACGATCATAATCGAAGCTAGCATTTGAACCTAGGAGAGCTGTCCTTCCGTAGTTTTGGCTAGGGTAGCTTTCATATGATACTCTATTCTGTGGTTTGCCATCACTCTCTCCAGTCATTCCTTCCTTCCTCTTTGTTTTTAATCAATGTAGTCCAGACAGGCCTGGAACTGGCTATGTAGCCAAGGATGACCTTCAACTTCTGAACCTCTGGCCTTGATCTCCAGAGTGCTAGAATTACAGGTGTGTACCAGCAGTCCTAATTTATTGGGTGCTGAGGATTCAGCCCAGGACTTTATATATGACAGGCAAATGCACTATCAACTGCATCATATTCCCAGACATACATTTATTTATTTATTTGAAACAAGCTCTCACTCTATAGCCCAGGTTGGCCTCAAATTATTAAGTCCTGCCCAATCCTCATAAGGGAAGGTATTATAGGCATAAGTCAACAAGGTCACTTTTCATGTTTCATTTTAGAATAGGTGACAGTGTTTTTACTTCTCATGTGGTCAGAAAAACCGTATCTTTTTTTTTTTTTTGAGACAGGGTTTCTCTGTGTATCCTTGGTTGTCCTGGAACTCACTCTGTAGACCAGGCTGGCCTCAAACTCAGGTCTACCTGCCTCTGCCTCCTGAGCTTCTGAGTACTGGCATTAAAGGTGTGTGGCACCACTGCTTGGTTGGAAAAGCTGTAACTTAAAACAATTTTTGTTGATGTTTTACTTTGCTTTTGGTTTCTTGAGGCAAGCGTCTAACTATAGAACTCTGGCTCTCCTGGTACTTACTATGTAGACAAGGCTGATCTTAAAAAGCCTAGAGATCAGCCTGCCTCTGCCACTCAAGTTCTGTGATTAAAGACATCCCTGCCTGTTTTGTTTTTGAAACAGAGCTGGAGTTTATTAAAAGAGGCTTTTTTTTTTAGTGTGAGTGTGTGTGCATGTTTGCCTGTGCACAGATAAAAGTGTTGGTACATGTATGTCCCCACATATGTAGTGGCCACAGGTATTGTTAATCAAGAGATATGTAGTATTTTTTGAGCCTGGAACTTGCTAATTAGGTTAGGCTGGCTGTCCAGTGAGCCCAGAGATCCAGGGATCACTGTCTCTCCAGCTCTGGATTACAAACCCTTAAGCAAACCTTTGTCAACAGGCTTGGTTTTTCATGTAGGCCTTGGGAATTAACTCAGACCCTCATGCTTGAGCAGCTAGCACCTTACCTACTGAAACACCTTCCCAGCCCCAAAAGGAGATTTGAAAGATGGATTTAAACACAGACTTTAATAGAAACAGAGAAAGAATAAGGCACACTCCTAAATCATAGACTTGAGCTTCTCAGAGGAAAGTCACTTTTTTTTTATTGTTTTGAAGACATGACCATAGTTTAAGATACATTAAATGTGTAGAAGAGCATCAGTGTGCTTAGGAAGACACTCATGTTCCTTCTACACTATCTGTGCCTAAACTCAGTGCCTGAAGAGTAAAGCACTGAACTTGAATTTGTAAAATAACATTTCCTCAAATAGCATAAACTTGATTTTTAGTTCTTGCTTTGTTTGTTGACAAGGTGTCATTAGGTAGCCACGGCTGGCATGGACCTTGCTGTGTAGATGTGTGTGGCCTTGAAATTGTTGTGATCCTCCTACTTCTGCCCTTCAAGTGCTGGTGTTGCAAAGTTGTGCCACCACATCCTAATTGTTTGTTTATTTATTTATTTACTTATCGCCTTTTTTTGTTTGTTTGCTTTCATGTGTCATAAACTTTGAATGAAGTCATGTAAGATTTGGCTTGATTGGAACTCAGAACAGGGCAAAACAATTACTGATGCTCCTGTCTGCCTACAAGCGCTACAAATTCATTCATCAGGTTGATTTTTCTGCTTTGTCAAGGAGCCAGGTTGTATCATGAAGTTAAGTTCCAGATGGTTGTCAAGAACCTATTTTTTATTTTCCCTTTCTGTTTAAACACACACACACACACACACACACACACACACACACACACACACACTTTAGTTAGTAGGTAGGCTTTGACTTAAGGCTGGCTTTCTTCTCAGTTACAAAGTGACTGTCTGTGGCATTTGGGGTATTTAACTTCCTTGTTCATCCAGAAGGTGTAGAGCGGGAAAAATCTTTCTTTCAAACCATGGAAGGCTAAGTTTTTTCTTTTAGTCTAATCAAGCCACATACGATTGACTGAGACTAATTTAGATGCAGCTTCTTGATGTGTGAAGGGCCTGGATATCTGAAAGCAGTGGGGGGTTCCATTAGGAGACAGGGAGGCTCTGAGGCTGCTTCTCCATCTGGAAGTGGTGAGACTCTTGCTGAGACATGTGGGGATTAGAGATAATGTGTGTAATAGCAGCGGGTTGTGCAAAGAGGCAAATAAAAGCAGAGGACCCCCCAGTTAAATGTGAATTTCACATAAATAGTAACTCATTTTTCAGTATGTGTATCTCTTTCTACAAATACTACAGATTTATTTAGTTTGCCCAGAAGGGCGGTTCATGAAATTCTTTTTAGACAGTGATTAAAGGACTTAATCAGTGTTCTAGCTTTGTCCTGGATGTATTTGGATATGACACATGTATTGTTTATGTAAAACTCAAATTTATGGAGGCAGCCTGTGCTTTCTCTGTCAGCCCTAAATATCTGTAGAATTGCCACGGAGTAGGCATTTGCAGGGAGCTATTAGTGCTCTTTTTACAGAAGAAAGGACCTCAGGTAAATGACAGCATGGTATTTCTTTAAAACACTTAGAATGTCTTGTCTTCTCTCAAAAAGGGAATTAACTGAACTGGATGTGGCTCCATCCAATAAACCAGTACTGAAAACCAGATCAAAGTAAACGTCCTTCAGTGAAAGGCTGTGCTTGCCCGTGGTATGGCTCCTTGGAAAACATCTAATACAGCTACTTAAAATGACATTGAACTTACATCTGTGGGCATTCTGTTACTGTTTTTTTCCTTACCTTCTTCTCAGGGTGTTCAGATAAACCATCCTTCCTTTGACTCCAAGGCAATGCGGCGGCTGAAATTTCTAGTACAAAGGCACTGACAGGGGGTGATAATGCAGCAATTGTCCCAGGAATTCTGGCTCCACGTGGGTGAAGCATGAGGTCACAGCACTGTGATTTTGCAACTGGAGGAGGCAGGAGCCTCTGCGAAGCCTGACTCCATTTTCCCTCACTGTTAATTCCCTGCTCCTACCTGGAAAATTTTCTAATATGCTTCCTGAGAAAGTGGGTGCCTTCAATTGCTTATGAAATATTCACCACGTTATGAAAAAGAATAATCTTATTAGCTTGGTTTCAAGTAGACAAACCTATTGTATAGCTACCAGATTGAAGACAGGAGTAGATTAAATGGATTTTATCCAAGATATCTATTTTCAATTAAAAAAAATTCCGACTTGGTGGCATCTTCGATGTCATGCACTCCCTATTTTCCGTCCCCCAAACCCAGAAAAAAACCTTTTCTTCATCTCTGCTTTCTTTTTTAAGGTGGAAATCATGCAGCTTTTCATAGATTTGTGTGCAAGGTCTTTCATAAAAGATTTTTTTTCTTAGTTAAAAAAAGTGCACTGGAACTATCTCTATCTTATCCACTAGTCATCCTCATTGGAAGCTCGAATTGCGGTGGGACTTAAGATCTTTTGATTTCTACTGGTGCGGCGATGACTTCATTGCATTTTTTTTAACCAGCTGGGGAATCGTGTAAAGCAGAGCAGCATCGGACGGGAGTAGAGTTGTGGTTTGCTGCTGCAGCCCCGGCCGCTGCCGCGGTTTGCACGCGTCCGGCTGCTGTGTAAGGAATCCTCGGGCTGCCAGTTCTTTGCTCTTAAGTCACCCCAGGGAATCGCAGGCTGCGAGATGAACGTGCATATGAATGTGTTTGCGCGCGCGTGCACGTACAGCTGCAACAGTTAGGCAGCAGCAATGGACTTCAATATCTTTTTTTAAAAAAAATCCTACAACCGAGATGAGCCATCCTTCGTCCTTTATTTTCAAGTAGTGCCCGGGCTCCCGCCCGAAATGTGCTCCCCGCCCTCCACCCTCTCCACGCACTGGTCCCCAGAGAGGGAGGCTAGGATAGCTGCGCTGCAGGCAGGATTCCCCCTTTTTTTTTTCTACCGCAGTGACAGGTGGATTCCCGGGCCTCCTCACCCCCCTCAACCCCCGCATCCACCCCTCCCTCAGTCACGATCTCTCCCTCCCCTTATCCTACTCCTCCCTCACTTTCCCCTCCCCACGTAAGCTCGCAGCCTGAGCCCCGCCCCTCCCAGCCTAGCAGCCCAGGTTGCTAGGGCCTGGCAGGGCAACCAAACCTGGTGCCCCAGGAGGAGCATCGCGAGCGCGCATAAGCGCGTTCCTGTAGTAGAGGGCTAGTACAAGAAATCTGGTTCTAGGATTTTGGGGGACTCGAGAACGAGCGGCGTGGGCAGGGCGCGCGAGCCCGAACTCGAGCACGAGCGCTTTCTCTTCATTGGCGCCTATTGGTAGGCGGGGCTAAGGCGGGACCTAGCGGAATGAGAGGAGTTTGCTGATTGGGTCAAATGGGCAGACGGGGGCGGTGCGATCATCAAATTAGGCTGCGCGTTCGCTCCGGCGAGAGGGCGGGGCCGGAGGTTTCGATTACTTGTCGCTGCCGCTAGGGAAGGTAAAGAGGAGACGGCGGCTGCGAGAGTGGAGGCTTCCCCGATAGAGGTGGGGGACTCGGCAGGGTGAGTAGTTGCGTCCGCCTGTCAGGCCGTCTCATGTTGGCCGTGTGTCCACTAGCTTGTCTTTAGAGAGGGAACCCAGTCGGTCCACTTCGGAGGGTAACAGAAGGGGTAGCAGCGCCGGTCCCTGCACAACGGGGAGACACGGTGAGGGCGTCCCAAGCTGGAGTCTCCCTCGGCGATCCACCACGAGTCTCTAGGGTCTTCCCGGAAGGGCTGGGGCTGGAATTTTTGGTGCCAGGAGACAGAGGGGGCTGTGCTAGACGTATGGTAGGTTGAGGTCGGACCCCGCGGGGCTTCCCTTTGCTGCAGGTCTGCGGTGTCCCCACCCCACTGCCCCCGTGGCCAGGGCTCTCCGGGCTTGCAGCGAGGGAAACCCTTTTCCGCTAGCGCCTAGGAGGGCCCCCGAAACCCCCGCCCAAGTTTCCCAGAGAGCCCGGGACCCGCCGGCAGCTACGACTCGCAGCCCCGGTCCTTCTGACCTTGGCTGCCCGGGAGGGTGGGCGAGCGCCCCGCCTGCAGCCCCGCAGGTTTCTGCCACCTTCCACAGGACAAGTTTCAGGCATTACTGTGAAGTTCACGGCTGGCGTGCTGGCAGAGAAGCAGAAATTGACCTCTTCTCAGACCTTCCTACCCTTTGGACCTTCATAGAAATTGAATCCTGGGGTTTGGAACCATCTGCCAGAACGAACAGGTCCTTCTCGCACTGACACGTTTCTTTCCTTTCCTTTCCTTTTCTTTTCTTTTCTTTTCTTTCTTTCTTTCTTTCTTTCTTTCTTTCTTTCTTTCTTTCTTTTTTTTCTTTTGTGCCCACGTTGGGGTAAAAAATAACCTGGGCATATTTCAGTGTAAAAGCAGATCTTTCTTGGGGGTTTTGATTTTTCGCTTCACTTGAGTTAGGCATGGCACAGATGCTTGGATAAGAAAAGCCTGACCTTAGTATCTCTATAGACAGACTAGAAGGATGCTGTGATATTTAAATAGTTGCAGATCAGTATTCTGTTAACACAATTATTTTTAATTGGCTGAAATTTAAGCTGATTTTAGAAAGTATTGACACAGAATAATTTCTTTCCGCGCATCTGATTTAGGCTTGTTTGAACGTAATGGTTATGTAGGCAGTATAAAAGATTACACAAATTAATTTGTCTGAGAGTATTTGACTGGAAAAAAGAGGCATAAATATGTATAGAATATAGGATTAGGGTTTTAGGTAACATCTGCTGGAACACTTCCAGCTCGTTTGTTTCTTGCTGTAGGGTTACAAAAAAGACATTTTGACTGAGACACTTTGGAATTACAGACTTCATAACATTTAGATGTAAATTCGTTTTTAATTCCTTTAAGTGTATTAAAATAGTTCAGTAAAATGCAAAACGGGTGTGTTTTCTTATCCCTGTATATCTGGTGTTGAAAGGGGGAGTTTGATCTTACATTTAACAACCCAACTAGGATTCATTAATAACAAAAATGTAAAAGGCCTCCCTCCATCTTTCCGAGAATGAAGATATAAGTACCTAGCAAGCCATTTCCTTATTAAAAGTACTATTTTGGGTTGGAGCTTTTTTGGCTTTGACGCTGGAATGGGAGTAAGGAAGCCTGCAGCAGTATTACCAGTTTGACACCACCAGTGGGTGTTTCTGTTGACAAATGCTGAGAGGAAAACATTTGAAAAGGAAATCTTTTTTGGGTGGTGGGATGGGATGGGGTAAGGAGGTGAGGTGAGGGGAGAAGGAGCCAGAAGAGAGAGGCTGTAAAACTCAAGCTGCCAACACTGTGTGTGCTGGGCTTTGCACAAGTACAGGGGAACCTAATAGGGAGAAAAATACCATTTGGCTGCATTAAAGAATAGAACTCCAAGAGGCATACTAAATAAAGTTAGCCATTCCAAGAGTGTTTCATAATCCGCCATTTCTGAGTACTTGGGAAGAGGGCTTCTCTTTTGGAAAGGGCATCAACTTCTTTTGAATTGGCTTGTCTTTTGAACATAGTGCAGTGGTTCATTTGTTAGGTAGAAATAGAAAGAGTTTACTGTCCTCATTGTGTGGATTTAGCATAGCTCCTAAGCCTGTTTTTTTTTTTTAAATATATATAATAAAAAGAACTTGGTATGTTAATATTCAGAAATAAAATTTCTTGCCCAGGGAGGCATTACTTTTATCACTGCTTAGTGTTATATTAATGCCTTAGGGACTTCTTAAGCACCCTGTCAGGGTTCAGATTTTGTTGTTTATGCAAGGGTCCTGGAGTTACTTAAATCAGGGATGCAGCTAGTGTGTGCTCCCTGAGGTAGGTTTTTTGGAAAGGTTTCCATTGAGAGAAATTGCAGGGCCATCTCATATAAATGAAGAATAGAAGGTTGACTGATTGTGAATTAAATGCATTCTGTTCCAGATAGTCTACATCTGAGAAGAACCAGACTTTACGTGGTATTCTCTGTTTTGAAGGTGTAATATTCTTACACTACAAACCTTCAATACAGAGGTGGTAAAATCCCTCTAAGTATGCATTTTCCCCCAACCTGTTTCTCCACACTGGCTAGGAATCTATGAGAGACTTTCAGCCACAGTTGCATTGTTGAAAAGGACAGCAGCTCCTCTTGCAGGAAGTTAGCTTTTCAGGATGATTTACATTTCAGTTTACTTTATAATAGAACGTTGAGCTATAGCTGAGATATAAGCTTGTAGGAAATTTGTAAAGAAATGAGCTGGGGGATATTTTCTTATCTGTTAACATTTTCACCCTTTTCTTCTTCCATTTTCACAGCATTGGTGGTGATCTCCTTTATTTTAATAGGATTGTAATGTTTGGCTGTTCGAAAGTGTGCTAATATGGAATTTTATTTTTGGCAGTTAGTGTGAGAGTATGATACTCTAGTATAACAAATTGATGTCAAATAATAACATGAGTCATTTGAAATGAACAAAGCAGTCCACTTGCATAGATCTGAAATAGGAGGAAGATCTTTTATATAACTCTTTCGTACAACACCATCAAGATTTGAGATATTTAGTTGTTTTCTGATTCAAAAAGATTTTTTATTCAGAATCAGATAATTTTAGATCTTAAAGTTTTATTTTTGGCAACATCAAATTCCTTGACAGAGGAAAAGATAAAATGTCAAAGGTTGCTCACCATCTGATAATTGTGTCAGGACCACATATTTCAACTTAAAAAAAATAATGCAAAATCAAGACATTTAGAACAGGAGCTGTAACTCAGGCAGAGTACGTGGCTTTGAATTGGCTCTTTACAGAGGCGAGTGGGAAGGTAGTCTGCATTTAAGCTCTCTGTATGAGGATTCACTTTGCTTTCAATCTTAAAATCTTTCCTTTTTTTAATTTTTTTGATAATTTATTTTTTAGCATTTGGATTTTTGTTATTTATTTAATTTTTTTTAAGATAGGGTCTCATTTTTAATTCAGGCTTTCTTGGAAACAACAGTGTAGCCCAAGGTGGCCTGGAACTTGTGGCAATCCTCCTGCCTCAGCTTCCCATGTGCTGGGATATGTTTGATCTAGATTTAACATTTCAAAATTTTTTTTTTAGAAATTTTCCTTTATATGGGGCAGTGCATGCATTAGTGAATTATTCAAATATCGAGTCTCATTTCTCATTTGAGTTTATATACTTCTTCATATGGAGATAGGAATTTGGGGAGCATTTCTGTCAGTGGATATGAAAACTGAGACGGAGGATTCTACCTACAGAGATATTTAACATTTAAATATTTCAGATTTGGGAATTAACAGAAAATTATTTATTGGATTAAAAGAATCAGGCTCTTGGAAATTTGTTGTCAATACATTGAATTAAGCCATTTCACTTAAAGATATTTGTTTTGGGGGTAGTTCTCATCAGACATTTTGGGTGCAGCCTCTCTTTTGTATATAGTCTGCTCTGTAATTTTCATAATGCTCCATCCATTGACCACTATTGAATGCCAGATGCTGTGGCAAATTATTTATTCACCTGCATGCATGTGTGCTCACAGTCTTTCTCCAAGGTAGATATATTCCTTATATCTCATATACATGTCAGACGGGCCAGAAATAATTTGCACGTATTAGCTAGCTAGTCAGCAGAAGAGGCAAAATTGCCATACAAACCGGTCTGACTTGAAATTGTGCTTTTCCAAGCCCTGCTTTCTGCTTCTTTTTAAAGAGTGTGGTTCCTAAAGCCTGTTTTGAATTCATTGTGTACATTGTGCCTAGGGAGTCCTGGAGGTATACATTTGCTTCCTGGGTTGATGGGTCTCATTGGCAAGGCTGCCTAGACTTGTGACATGGTGAACTAGACCATCAAGACTGCTGGTTAGGACAACCAGAAGTATAGACTTTTTGCAAGTACCTTGGTTTGAGTCTTTCATAAATGAAAGTTGTACATATAATCATGTATGTCCAAAATGAGATAATTGTTTCAATCATGTGTGTCCAAAATGAGATAATTGTTTCTAGTTAAACACTTGGTGCTTCATGTTTCTGCATATTCATTATAGGCTTATATTGGCTGATTAAATTTACTAATAAAGATTATGTAGATAAAGTAATAGATAAAGATTTAGTAATAAAGATTATGAAGATATCCTTTGAATTCAGTTTTGTCTTTATAGGTGTGTGTTGCTAGGGATTGATTCTAGGGTATTGTACATTCTAGGCAAGTCCTCTACTATTAGCTACACTCCTTATAGTATCCTCCTAATCCCACTTTTCTTCCCCAGTAAAGGAACTCACCTTTTGTATTCCAGACAAGACTTGAACAATCTTTTCCTGTCTTGATGAAGAATTCTGCCTGGAGCTACAATTTATAGGCCTGAACTTCCAGGCCTGGCTAGGTATACCCTTGAAGTGACAGCTATTATGATTTTCAGGTGGATATCTTTTCAGTAATTATAATGACTTAAGTAAAATACAATTGAGAGGTAAAGTTTAAAGAGATACATTGTTCTTGTTTCTTTTTTTTTTTCTTTTTTAAGATTTATTTATCTTATGTATTTGAGTACACCGTAACTGTCTTCAGATACACCAGAAGAGGGCATCGGATCCCATTACAGATGGTTGTGAGCCATCATGAGGTTGCTTGAAATTGAACTCAGGACCTCTGGAAAAGCAGTCAGTATTCTTAACTGTTGAACCGCCTCTCCAGCTCTTGTTCTTATTCTTTATTTATTTTTTTATTTATGTGTATATGCATGTAGGTATCCAAGAGGCTGGAAGAGTGTGTCTAGATTCTCTGGAGCTGAAGTTATAGGAAGTTTTGAACTGCCTGATAGGGTGCTGGGAATTGAACTCTGGCCTTCTGGAAGAACAGAGCAGCAAGCCCTCCCAACCCCTGAGCCATTTCTCTGCCTCCCCCCAATTCTTGTATCTTAATACATAGAGATTGAACTTTAATGAAATATTTGCTCTTTAAAGCAGAATTGTGGGGCTGAGTTGTAGACCTTTCAGTGGGGTGCTTGGTTTTTTTTTTTTTTTTTTTTTTTTTTTTTTTTTTTTTTTTTTTTTGATTTTTTTCTCTTTATTAGATATTTTCTTCATTTACATTTCACATGTTATCCAGAAATTTCCCCTTACCCTCCCGCGTCCCCGCCCTGCTCCCCTACCCACCCCCTCCCACGTAATGGCCCTGGCATTCCCCTGTTCTGGGGCATATAGAGTCTGTATGACCAAGGGGCCTCTTCTCCCAATGATGGCCAACTAGGCCATCTTCTTCCATATATGCAGCTAAATTCCCAGTCTTCTACATGATAACCGCCAGTTGTGCCAGCACCATTTGTTGAAAATGCTGTCCTTTCTCCACTGGATAGTTTTAGCTCCCTTGTCAAAGATCAGGTGACCATAGGTGTGTGGATTCATTTCTGGGTCTTCGAT
>LR753307.1:3744195-3804543 GCA_902729485.2 Mus minutoides
TGAGATCTTCCTCAATTTCTTTCTTCAGAGACTTGAAGTTCTTGTCATACAAATCTTTCACTTCCTTCGTAAGAGTCACACCAAGATATTTTATACTGTTAGTGACTATTGTGAAGGGTGATGTTTCCCTGATCTCTTTCTCACCCAGTTCATCCTTTGTATAGAGAAAGGCCATTGATTTGTTCGAGTTGATTCTATAGCCAGCTACTGCACTAAAGCTGTTTATCAGGTTTAGGAGTTCTCTGGTGGAGTTTTTGGGGTCACTTATATATACTATCATATCATCTGCAAACAGCGATAATTTGAGTTCTTCCTTTCCAATTTGTATCCCCTTGACCTCCTTTTGTTGTCGAATCGCTCTGGCTAGGACTTCAGGACTTTCACAAAGCCCTCAGTTGGATCTTTAGCACTACATACACAGGAGGTGGAAGAGAGATCTGTAATCTCTAGCATTCAGGAAGCACCAAGCTCTAGCCCTCCATAAACTGTGTGTGGTGGCACATGCCTAGAATCCTAGCACTTGGGAAGATTAGATAATCAAGGTCATTCTTGGCTACGCAGTGAGTTTAAAGCCAGCCATAAGATGCTATTTTTTTTTAAAGAAAAGGTAGTTTTCTACTTAATACTTTGTAGTGGTTATAGTGGTTAGTAGTAGTGATGATGACGATGAAGAGAAGGATGATGATTTTTCTTTACATTTTTATTACATTTGTTTATTTTGTGTATAGGTGTGGCTGGTCATCCACATGCCATGGCACTTGTGTGGAGGTCAGAGTATAACTGCAGAAGTCTATTTTCTTTCTATGCTATATGGGGCTCAGGCATTGAACTCAGGTGATAAGGCTTGGCGGCCAGTATCTTTGCAGGCTGAGCCATATTGCCAGACATATTATTTTTTAAAGCAAGACAGCCAAACTAGTTTGAAAGAACACTTTCCTGTGAAAGAAGAGAAGAACATGTCATCTTTGTTTTTCAGTTGATAAAAATCATTTTTGTCATTTAGTGATGGATATTATAGAGCCTCAGGACCAAAAATCTTTTGGGCCAGATCAGAGAGATGTTGTGCATAAATAGAGCCTTGAAAATATTTGTTGATCTCTGTACAAAGTACAGCTTTCCAACATACAATTTAACACTTGTTTTAGAACAACCAGCTCAATGTGTAGCACTCCCTTGCTTGGAATTCACTGTGTAGACCAGGCTGGCCTTGAACTCACAAAGATCTACCTGCTTCTGCCTCTCTAGTCCTGGGATTAAAGATATGCAGTGCCACCCCCCAGCAAAAGTATCTCTTGTTTAAAAGGTATGCTAATCATTTAAAATAAATTTATGGAGATTTATAGCCACTACTGTCAATTTTCAGAATATTTCAATCATTAAAAAAATTTCTCCTTGAAACATAGTTTTTGAAACCCAGTTTGTTTGAACTAGGCCACAGATACCAGCAATATTGTAAACGATGTATTTAAAATATAATTTCTTTTTTTAAAGATTTATCTATTTATTTTATGTATGTGTGTATACTGTCACTGTCTTCAGACACACCAGAAGAGGACATCAGATCCCATTACAGATAGTTGTAGCCACCATGTGGTTGCTGGGAATTGAGCTCAGGACCTCTGGAAGAGCAGTCAGTGCTCTTAACCACTGAGCCATCTCTCCAGTCCTAAAATATAATTTCTTATATATGTCATATTTTTTGTGTTGCATTTTTATCTGTTTGGTGTGTGTGTGTGAGCATCTGTGTGCCTGTGTGTCTGTGTCTGTCTGTGTCTGTCTGTACATGAGTATGTGAACATGCAAATGAAAGTCAGAGAACAACTTTCAGGAATCAGTTCTCTCCTTCCACTACGTAGGACTTGAGGATTAAACTCATTAAGCTTAGTGGCAAATATCTTTCTTACTGAACCACCTTTCAGATCAGTTTCAAGTTTTTACCTGAGCACAATTCTTTTTTTTTTTTTTTTTTTTTTTTTTTTTTTTTTTTTTGGTTTTTCGAGAGATAGGGTTTCTCTGTATAGCCCTGGCTGTCCTGGAACTCACTTTGTAGACCAGGCTGGCCTAGAACTCAGAAATCCGCCTGCCTCTGCCTCCCAAGTGCTGAGATTAAAGGCATGCGCCACCACGCCCAGCGCTAAGCACAATTCTTAGTAGACTATGAAGAATCATACTACAGATAGCTCAAATTACCTTGTGTTTGTGGTTTTATTTTATTTAATTAATTGGGGAATGGGTCTCATGTAGCTCAGGCTGATCATAAACCTCTGTGTAGCCAAAGTTGGCCTTTAAGTCCATTTCTCCCTGAGTGTTGGGAGTACAATTGTGTGCCATCCTATTTATGTGGTGCTGGGGATCAAATCCTGGGACTCAGTCAAGCCAGGCAAACGTTCTTCCAAATGAGTCACATTCCCAGTCCTGGCTTCATCTTTTTGCAAAGCTAGCAAATAAAATAGCATCATTTTTAGTGATATATTAGAAACGCATAGAAAGGAAATTGAGGGACAAATTATCCAATCATTGTATAAGGAAAACACACTTTCTGATATAAGACTATGGGCAGAATAATTGGTTTTCTTTATACTGAACCAGTGCTGTTGTTCTGTTTAGTCTTTGATCTCTTATTTGAGCTCTGATTGTCCTAGACAGATCATCTCTGCTGTGCATGTTATAGGACAGCCTTCATTGTATTCAGATACCCAAATATTTTCTACTTTCTGTGTTGCTTCAGACTGAATGGTGGTGGGATTTAGACATGGTTTTCTTACTTACATCATTATTCTTCTTAGTTATCATTTATGTGGACTGGAGAATAAAGCAAAACTTCTGCCAAATTGCACTATCTTGGTCTTTGCATAGTGTGTTGATGATATAGGCAGGGAGTGCTTATAGTATAGCTTGTATATGTTATCCTTGCATAATAAAGGTTAATGGTTTGGTTGGAAGTGATTAGAAAACTGTGCCTAAAATTTAGATAAACAAGTATTGTGGGAAAGTGACCCTTAAAAGTTCTAGGTAGGGGGCTGGAGAGATGGTTCAGTGGTTAAGAGCACTGACTGCTCTTCCAAAGGTCCTGAGTTCAATTCCCAGCAACCACATGGTGGCTTACAACTATCTGTAATGGCATCTGATGCCCTCTTCCGGTGTGTCTGAAGGCAGCTACAATGTATTCATATAAATAAAATAAATAAATCTTTTTAAAAAGTGCTAGGCAAGTAAATCATTTACTCTGTATGGGAGGTTGTATCTGGATTTGTAATAACAAATTAGACAAATAATGCTGGTCCAATATTAATAGATTATTGTCAATTTAGTCATAACTCTTTGAAATAGTTTCTAATCTTTAATAGTTATGAATGTTTCTTTTTGTTATTTTTTTATATCCTTTCTAAGAGAGAGGCCTAATATCAAATAGTAATACTGGAAATAACTTGTTTGTTTTGTGTATATGTGGGTTCTTGCGTGTACCCTATTTGTACAGTGTCTGCAGAATCCAGAAGAGGGCATCAGATCCCCTAGAACTAGAGTTGCAAGCAGCTGTGAGTTGCCTGATGTAGGTGGTGGAAAAGGAACCTGGGTAAGGGTATCAAGTATTCTTAACCACTGACCCATTTCTTCGGCAATGCAATAACTTTAGATAGTGGGTTTTGACAGCAAGAAAACAGGTTTCTGGGAGCTAATAAAGCATGGATGAATACATTTAAATTTTAAAAATTATTTATTTTTTAAAATTTATATTTTACTTTTTAATTGTGTGTGTGCAAGTGAGTGTGTGTGTGTTGGTATGAGTATAGATGCCCAAGAAAACCAGAGGAATTGGATCCCTCAGAGCTAGAATGTAGGTGCAGGGAATTGATCTCATGTTCTGTGTAAGAGTATACTCTCTTTTAATGACTAAGCTGCCTCTCCAGGCCTTGTCTGTCTGTCTGTCTGTCTATCTATCTATCTATCTATCTAAGTACATTAATATTTATAAATATTCTGTGTACCTGCGTGTATTCATGCACATGTATATGGAATGAGTAACAGGTCAAAGTACAGTTTTTAGGGATTGGTTCTTCATTATACTGTGTGGATTCCTGGGATTGAATTTATGTTGTCAGACTTTGCATGAAAGCACTTTTGTCTACTGAACCATCTCATTGAGCCATTTTTTTTTTTTTACTTAAATTATTTTAGGCAAGTTGCAGTTACAGATCTTTGTGTATTATGTCTAGAAATTAGATTCTTGGCAAAATGAGATTAAGTTTCATATTAAGCATATAGGAAGATATGACAAATAAAAACTGGTGCTAAATGGGGCTAAGGAGCTAGGTTAGTTGGTAAAATACTTGCCATTTGTGCATGAGGACCTGAGATCAGTCCCTAGCACTCATGTTTAAAAAAGAGAATGAACTCAATTGTATTTTTTTGTTGTTCTCAGAATGCTTTGTGTGGGCTTATTTATATATATGTATTTGTTTTTACTGTACACGTCTTTTGGTTTCTGATGTTGTTCTTAGGGGTTTTCTGTGTGTTTGAATGTGCGTGTCTCTGTGTGACTATGTGTGCATGTCTCTGTGTGACTATGTAGATGTTTTGGCTCTTTTTTCTATTTATTTCGCCCTATTCTGGATTTTATTTGATTATTATTTTTACCTGCCTATTTTCTAATGCATGAGAGAAAGAAAGACGTGGAGTGGTTTAGAGTTGGAAAGGAGAGTATAATCAGAATATATTGTGTGAAAAAAATCTATTTTTCTTTTTTCCCTTTACTTATTCACTTTACATCATGATTACAGTTCCCTCCCTCCTCTCCTTTCAGTTCCACCCTCACACCCCCTCTCCCATTCTCCATTCTCCTTCTCCTCTGAGATGATATGAACCCATCCTGGCTCATCAAGAGCATCCTCTCCCACTGAGGCCTGACAAGGCAGCCCTGTTAGGAGAAAGGGATGCAAAGGGGAGCAACAGAGTCAAGTCCCTTCTCTAATAGTTAGGGGACCCACATGGAGACCATGGTGCACATCTGTTACATATCTGTAGGGGGCCTAGGTCCAGTCCCTGCACACTCTTTGGTTGGTGGTTCAGTCACTGTGAGCCTACATTGGTCCAGGTTAGTTTAGTCTGTAGGTGTCCTTTTGGTGTTTTTGACCTCTCTAGCTCCCACAATCCCTCCTCCCACTCTTTCTCAAGCCTCCAGGAACTCCGCCTAATGTTTGGCTGTGGATCTCTGCATCTGTTTCCATCTTCTGCTGGATGAAGCCTCTCAGATGATAGTTATGCTAGGCTTCTGTCTGCAAGCATAGCAGAGTATCCTTATTAGTGTCAGGGGTTGGCTCCCCCACCATGGTATGGGTTTCAAGTTGAGCCAGGTATTGGTTGGCTGTTCCCTCAATCTCTGCTCCATCTTCAACCCTGTGCATCTTGTAGGCAGAACAGATTTTGGGTTGAAGGTTAGTGGATGGTTTGGTGTCTCCCTCCCTCCATTGGAAGTCCTGCCTGGCTATAGGAGGGGGCCACATCAGCCTCTATATTCTAGGCTGCTAGTAGTCTCAATTAGGGACACCCACATAGACTCCCAGAAGCCTTCTGTCTCCCAGGTCTCAGTCTCATCCCAGAGATGCCCCCCACTGATTTCCCTTCTCTCTCCCAGCCCTCACAATTCCCCTGTCCCCATATGTGATCCCCTTCCCTGCCTCCCTCCCCACCCTCTCTCCCATCCAGTTCCCTACCTCCCTCCACCTCCGATGTCTATTTTATTTCCCCTTCTGAGTGAGATTAAAATAAAATACATTTAATGTAGAGTGGGGGTGGCAAACACACATTTGTAACCCCATACGTGGTGGTGGGGTGGAGACAGGTCAATCCCAGATGTTTTTGGGCCAGCTAGTCTGGCTGAATCAGTGTCTCCAAGTTCATTGACAGACTTTGTTAAGTGCAGAATGGTAGAGAAAGTCACCAAATATTGACCTCTGGTTTCCATACAAATGTGAATACCCAAGTATACACATGTGCACACAAGAACATGTATGTATGCATATACCCCACCCTCCACAACATGATGATGAATGATAGCTGAAGAAAACTTGTTGGATTGGATTTGCTGAATTACCCTGATGTTGGCCAGTTGTAGAAACTAGTTTCCTGAGTAGAAGAATCTTAAAGAGATCTTCAGACTTGGTCCAGAAGGGAATACCCTAGAATTTATCCACATTTCCATTCTTGTGGGACATACAGACTTTAATTGTTAGTAATAATTAATAATATCTCAATTAAATTCAAATTTCAAGTCATACAATATATACACAAAAAGGTTTTCTTTATTTTCTTTTGAAGCAGAGTTAGAGTTTGTTAAAGGGGATTTATTTTTATGTGTATGGTTGTTTTATTTACTGCAATGTCTGTGCACTGCATGCATATTTGTGGAGACCAGAAGAGGATGACAGATCCCCTGAAACTGGAGTTGCAGATGATTACCAGCTGTCATGTGGTGCTGGGATTTGCAACCAGGTCCTCCAGGAGTAGCCAGTGCTCTTAACTGCTGAGCTGCTCTCCAGTCCCCAGATGTATTTTTAAACATAGATTTAAATGTGGTGGTAGTTATGATGATTATGGTTGTCATGGTGGGTGGCAGGTGTGTAGGGGAGTGGCTAATGGAAAGACGAGGTTAATCAAAAGGTTAATAGAAAAATTAAGATATGCCCAAGCAAAGGTGTGGCCTCTCAAGGGATCATCACTGAAAAGGCTGTTCTTTATTGTGCTTATTGAAGTTGATGGGTGTAAACAAAGGTTCATTTTGTGCCAATTGGAATTTCATACTGCATCAGTTCTTTATAGAACAACTTATCTTACATCCTGAGATCTGTTTTTGCTTCATTTAACAAATACTTAATGAGTAACTACTGTGGCTCTGCCCTCTAAGAGTTTAGTATGAGATGGAGACAGAGGAGAGAGGAAGTCACCTGTGGGAACAAATGACATGGTTAAGGTGGATGATATATCCTGAGGCTTGATAGGAAGGCCATCTTGAAGTGAATTTTAAGGATAAGAAGGATTGCTTTCATTGGAAATAAGTTTGCCAAGAGAGTGGGTGCAGATGCCCTGAGACAAGATGCGAGTTGGAGGCTTGTGAGAAACAAGACCTTTGGATTCTAGCTTGTGAGTGTGTGTGTGTGTGTGTAATGGTTAAATGGGGAAAACTAGAAAGGAGACCCAGAGATCAAAAGAGGTGTTGAGGAACAGGCCATGGAAGGCAAAAGAACACATGTGACATGAGATCTGAAAGGAGAGTAGGGGAAATGTAGGAAGAGGGGGAGAGGGATGAGGGAAGATGGAGGGAGAAGAGAATATACTTAAAAAAAAAAAACAACCCACATTGCTTTGAAAATGCCATAAAATGAGGGACTGGTTAAGAGTACATACTGCTCAAGTTCAGTTCCCAGCATCCATGTCAGGTGGCTCACAACAACCTGTAACTCTAGCTCCAGGGATCCCATCCTTCCTTCTGGAATCTGGGTGCTCATGTGCACACACCACCTTGTATATAATTAAAAAATAAAATTATAAATATCGCAAAAGAAAATGCCATAATGCTATCTAATGCCCTTGTATGCTAATTTTTGTTGGATTTATTATATATATATATATATATATATATATATATATATATATATATATATATATATATATATATATATATATATATATATATATATATATATATATATATGTTTGGTTTTGCCTGCATGTCTGCCTGGTGCCAGCAGAGGTCAGAAGAGGGTGTCAGATCCCCTGGAACTGGACTTACAGATGGTTTTGAGCCACCATGTTGGTACTAGGGATGAAATCCAGGTCACCTGCAAAATCAACAAGTGTCTTTAACTGTTGTGCCATCTCTCCTGCCCCCTTGTATGCTAATTACAGATAATGTTAAGAAGGAAGAATTTTACACTGGCTAGAAAGGAAGAAAGACAAAGAAGAAGGCAGTGGTCAGTAGTAGCCCAGTAGCCCCGCTGGTTTCCCCCTGTCTCCTGGGGGACTATTGGAGACTTTACGCAGGAGTACGCTGTGAAGTGCAGGGCTGCAATCAAGCCAAGAGTTTCAGCTTAGCAGAATTTTGGTAGTTTGTCAAAAAGGTCATATTCTCTGCAAGGTAAAATATTCTTCTCATCACATTACAAATTTTGCAACTGCTTCCTGGAATGATTATCATCTGTGGTACTCTTCTCATTTTCTAGAAACTACCTTTACTTTTCCTAAGATTCTCTCTCTCTCTCTCTCTCTCTCTCTCTCTCTCTCTCTCTCTCTCTCTCTCTTGAGACAGGGTTTCTCTGTATAGCCCTGGCTGTCCTGGAACTCACTTTGTAGACCAGGCTGGCCTCGAACTCAGAAATCCGCCTGCCTCTGCCTCCTGAGTGCTGGGATTAAAGGCGTGTGCCACCACGCCTGACACCTTTTCTCTTTTACCATTCTGTTAACCTTATATAGCAATGCCATTTCTATTTATAACTGAATTAAAATGTTTTTTCTAATGGTTTCATTTTTTCCTCTTCCTTATTTAATCTATAACTCTGCTGGTTCTCCCTTATCCCATTTATCTGCTGAAGTTATTTAATGTCTTCATAAAACATTTTATTAAATAGCAACATTACATTTGAATTATTCATTTATCTCTCCAAATACATTTCAGATCTGGTTTAATATTTCTCAACATGTATGCTGTTTCTTTCCTGATTTCTAAACTTTTCTGTGTAATTACAGTGTCTTTAGGTAATTTTGCTAATACTGTTCAGAGGCATCAAACTTCATCAATCTCTACCTTAACCTTGTGTGGCTGGCCAGTACCCCTAAACCAATCCTCTTCTCTGATCCCAGATCCCCAGCAACAAGGAAGTTAGGGACACGAAAGGCCACACCTGGCTTTTTTACACAAGTCCTGGGAATCTGAACTTAGGCTTTATGTTCTTAACACACCTAGCCCTCCAGCCAACGTGTTCATATTAACTTACATGTGCTCATGCTCTGCAGAGGTGCATATTTTAAATATCCAGGTTATTTATTTCATTCTCCTACAGTAAGCATTCTAACATGTTTAGGAGATGTTTGTTTAGACCAAGTCTCAAGTAGCCTTACTTTTAGTAGAGGGTTATTTTGAATTAGAGGTGCATGCCGCCATGCCAGACACCGTGCAAAAATTTTGTTTGCCTTGCTGAGTGCATGAGGTTCAGGTCTTCATTGGTTTAGAATTGCTAGCTCCTACCTGTCTTGAATGCTGCTTTTGCCCCCTATACATATGGAAATAATAACCACAACATCATCACCTTCTTCTTCCCTGATGTCCTATGCAATCCACCTTTTGATGTACCTTTTTACTTAGCTTACTTACAGCATCCGTTCTTAGGCTTTATTGAACTGTCCCTGTACCTGTGCAGTTTGCCTGTCTGCCCTCCCTCCCTTCCTCCTCACTTGATTGTTGGCTCTCCCTTGCTACCTTTCATGGTGGTTAAGAGTTTGAAAATGGTTTATGTCAATTTTTTTTTCAGTTTCATCAAGATCAGGGTATGTACTTGAAAATAATTGCCTCTTTTCCACATTAAGAACATGAAGCCAAGCAGTTTATCCTAGCAGTTTCTCCACTCTCCAGAGTTAATGTCCCTGATTTAGAGGTGTGTTTTGAAGTCTGTCTGTCTCTATGTATGCAGTGTTGGTAAAGGAAATTGACACTTTCTTGGCTGACCTTGTGCTAGTGTAACAGTTTGAGTATTAGAGTGTCATTGTTGTTTTTCAGGCAACTGAGAGAATGTTGACATCAATATAAGCAATGGTGATGTTCTGTAAGCCAGCAGAGAGGCCAAATGCTGGACTGAAAGCACTGGGTAATAGCACATTCAACTGGAAAAGCAGGGTACAAGTGGCCGAGGCAGACTTAAGGCAAAAGAAAGGGGCAAAGAGTGCTTTGAGAGTGGGTGAAAAGAATCTGAAGAGAGGCCTAGAAATATCAGGTAAAAGAAATGGGCCTTAGGAGGGCATATTCAAGACATGGGTCCACAAATAGGCATGTAAACCTAGGAGAATTGTAAAAATAACAATAACAAAGATATGAATTTGTATATTATGTGCCTCACATTGTCCCAGGGATTTTGGTTTTCTTTCATTATGGTCCATAAGAGTGTATGAATATCAAAACTAGTAGTTTAAGTAATGGTGCGTCTTAGGGAAATGGACAAGTATTTGTTATGAGCTATAAACTCTGTGATGGCATGGTGTAGGCTCAGCATGTGGCATATAGGAAATGCTTAGTAGACATTTCTCCTTTGAAAGGTGTCCCTTTTCTGCCACAAAAAAAAATTGGGAGTCTCATGCCAGTACCTTCTTTTTGGGTGTTTCTCTATATTAGGTATCTATCTAGTGAATTTCCCTTTCAGTTCAGCCTGTAGAAATGCGCTATCCTTGGCCCCACATTGGTACATGAATAGGTGCTGATGGTTCCCTATGGAGAGCTACAAACTTTCCTGCCAGTGTTAATAGTACAGGGGATTATTGAGCATGGGGGGACGTACTATTGGAGCAGGATACCGGGGAGGCAGGACAGCAATCAGGATGTAAAGTGAATATAAAAACTAATGTCGTATTTTCAGTTGACCTGGATAGACAGCAAAGGAATCAAATTCCTTAAATAAAAATTTATTGACTTAATAAATAAACAATTTTATACAGTAAAAAATAGAACCATTTACACAGTTTTAAAAAAATATAGTATATGAGAAGGCCAAAGCTGAAATGAAGTTTTTTTTTTAATGATATATTCTACTAGTTAGTGCAATTGCAGAGTCCTTGTTCATAATAATCTCTCTTTGACTTCATCTCTTTCTCTCTCTTTCTCTCCTTCCCTCCTTCCCTCCTTCCTCTGCCTTTGTCATCCATTACCTTCCCCTTCCTCCTCCTTTACCATCAAGCAAAACTGTCATTTTTGGAACATGTTTCTTATTTATCATATGTCTTCACACACCCCTAGGCTACTACTTAGGTCTTTTAGACTGGCAAACTAGCTTTAAATGTGTTACCACACTGAGGTAAAAGAAATACTGTCACATAAAACCCTTCTGGGAATGCAGTAAGTTAACCAAAGAATTAATTTGCCATGATATAAATTAGGTAGATGACTTTTGCCATTTTTGGATTGTCCATTAGTTTTAAACATCTTTTCTACCTTTGAATTAATTTATGACCCCTACTTTACTGAAAAATGTGTACCCCCAGCCTCTCTTACTGGGGTACAGGGTTGTGATGTAAGTTTGACCAAGTAAGTATGTTGCACAATAGAGACTTGGACACAGAGTGAGCATTGTATAATGGTGAACATACTGAATAAATAACCTGTAAATCATGTTGATAGAGGACTTTGCCTTTTTAATAATACTGATTTTTTAAAAATTGCATGTATACATGTGTGCCCATGTGAGTTTGTGTGTATAATGTGCATGCAGGAGCCAGTGGAGGTCAGCAGAGTATATCAAATCCCTTGGAACTGGAATTATAGGCCACCGTAAACTGTCATGTCTGTCCTGGGAACCCAACCCAGGTGGTTTGCAGGAGCAGCAAGTGCTTTTATAATCACTGCGCTGTCATCTCTCCAGTGCCAGGTTTTGAAGGAGTAGCAGTGGCAGGGCTTTGGAAATTTAGTCTTTTGTGTTACTAAGCAATGATGGTAACAAAGAAGGAGTATGTGTTTTATTACTTTTTTTGTGGTTTATCTTCCTTTTCTTGAATTATCTAGCATTTGTGGTTAGATGTCTTATGATCAATTGGGGGATAATTTTAGCTATTATTTCTTCAGGTTCTTTAGTCCCATTCTCTTTTCTTTTCATGGATCCTAATTATATTATACCAGGACCTTTGATACTGCCCCACAGATCTTTCCTATTAGCACCCCCCACCTTGTTATTCACCCACTTTCAAGGTCACTAATTGCTTCCCTTGGCTGAATTGTGTCTGCTGGGGAACCCGTTGAAGTGGCCATCTCTCTTAAATGATAACATTCCATTGGTGGCAGTTTTATTTGATTTGTCTTTACAGTTTCCATTTCTTTGCTGGAATTACCCTTCTGATTTTTCATGCTGTTCTTTTTGGGGATCAGAGCCACCAACATACTGCTTAACGGTATTGAAACTATTCTAGTATCTCTTTGTGTCTGATTCTTTTTTGGTTTTGTTTTTCTTTGAGCATTTGTTTCTTTGTGTTCTCGTTTGCCTTGTGGTTTAACTTTCTTATAGTTGTTGGAAGCCTGACTTACTGTATACATGCTAGAGATGGAGGTACATAATTTTTATGTTTTGCATGGGCATGTTTTTGTTTCTGCTAGGCCTTTCATGTTGGGATTTGAGTTAATCTATTTAAGAGTTGATCTGGCTTCCCCCTGCCCCCCTGCCACCCCATCATTATAGTTTCTCTCAGACTACCGTAGGCTTCAAATTTTCTTAGTGATACTTTGTATTAGTGTGGGAGTTAGTACCTGTTCCATTCAAAATTTTAATCTCCCCTTTGATTTATGCCTTGGCAAGTTTCTTTTCTTTTCTTTTTTAATAGGCTCTTGTTTTCTTTTTTCTGTTGAATTTTGCTTTACTGTTCCTAGAAGCTCTTTAGCTTGTTGAAATATGGTCTCTGTTTTTCTGATTAAACCTTGGATTTAGGTTGAAGTTCCAGGGCCCTGCCTCTCTGACTGTTCTACTGGCCTCTTTGTGGAAGACTGTCCTACTCTCGGAAGAAGGATACAGCATTCCTCCACCCCTCTTTCACGGAGCTTTAACCCAGGTCCTAAGGACAGAAGTGGATAGAGGCAATAACTGCCTTTCTTCCTTTTTTGGACATGGGAAGGATGGGGGTGGGTGCCTTGCTCCTCTAGCACTGCTATTGTACAGATTACATCACAGGACTGCATCACAATGGGTACCCTCAAGGCTCTTTCCTTTGCCTCAGTGCCTTTGGGGTATAGGCAGGGGTTGGTGGCTGGAGGGGCAAGATCCTGCAGAAGCTTGGGCTCCCCAAACTCTGCAGCCCCCAGAAGTTTGACAGTGCCCCTTCAGCAAGCTACACCGAGCTCTCACCACTTTGCTACCTGTTTCAAACCCTCCTTTTTTTCTGTTGACTCAGTCTATTCCAGGTAAGGACCAGATTGTCTCCTGTCTCTCTGCTTCTTTACTTTTTGAGCCAACTGTTTGCCCTCTGTTGGGTCAGAAATCTGGGTACTCTTTTTTTTTTGTTTGTTTGTTTGTTTTTGAGACAAGGTTTCTCTGTGTAGCCCTGGCTGTCCTGGAACTCACTTTGTAGACCAGGCTGGCCTCGAACTCAGAAATCCGCCTGCCTCTGCCTCCCGAGTGCTGGGATTAAAGGTGTGTGCCACCACACCTGGCTTTGGGTACTCTTAAGATTTTCACATACATGTATAGTTAAACCTGAATTTAATTATTATTCCTATTCTCCTAAATAAGACTGAGATTTTAGAATGGTTATTCTTAACCCTGGTGGCCTTTTCCATGATAATGTTTCTTATATGTTAATCTTGCTTTAATTAAACTACCCTACGCCTATAAAATAGTGAATCTTTTCTTTAAATTTCTTTGCTCACCGTTCTTCATTCACACTCTTTCTTCCTTGTTGTCTCGGTTCCCTTCTGTCAATACACAAATGCCAACTCCGCTTTAAGGAAAAGAGCCAAAGATAAGCATGACCTGAGACCATGAATCCAAGTTACTCTGAATGCTCTGTTCTGCCATGGGGAAGAGTCACGAGCTTTTATAGTCATAGAAAAGGAGTTAATGAATTGATTGCTTACAAAACATGTAGGTGGAGGGTCCCCAGGTAAGTGGGGGGAAATTGTAAGCCTTGAATATCAGCTTTAGGGTTGAGGGGATGAGGCATGGTAAGCTTAGTGATGTATTCCAAGAGCTTTATCTGAAAGTCAAGTCGTTTTAGGTCACAAACAGGCTATTAAAAAGGGACAACTAGTAACCCAAAATAATTCTGTTCTTGACCTGAAAGATCCAATTATACTATAATCCCAGTGTTCTCCTCAGCCAAGGTCAAGCCGTCTGCAAGCTCCCTAATACACATGCGGCTCCTTCAGAGAACTTCAGATTCTGTCTAAATAGTATTCTTAAATAGTTCTTTCAGTAACTGTCCATTAGTAGTAAATCTGTTCTTAATGTGTCTGAAAATGCCCTGACTTAATGTTTCTCTTGAATGATTGCTAAATGGCACATAGAATTTCAGGTTGACAAATCTTCCTTCTTCACATTGATGCTTTGACAAGCTTCGTTAATGAAAAGTCTGTAGTTAGTTCACTTGTAGTTTTCCTAGCAGGCACATCAATATCTTTTCTCTTGGATCTCCTTTGACGATCTTTTTTGTTTTTGGTTGGTAGTTTCTCTGCGCTATCTTTCTTGTTGTTGTTGTTTGGTTGTTTGGTTGGTTTTGAGACAGGGTTTCTCTGTAACAGAACCCTGTAAACTCAGTCTTTAGACCAGGCTGGCCTCGAACTCACATAGATCTGTCTGCCCTCCGGAGTGCTGGGAGTAAAGACCTGCCTGACTGCACTATCGTTAGCTGTGGATTTACTCTTATTGATCTGGCATTTATTGCATATATTCCATTAGGAGACTCCTGATAGTCTCAGTTGTATTTGTGGTCTTTAGAAATATTGTTTCTCTTTCATTTTCACTTTCTGGAGCTATTATTTAGATATTGGAACTTCATTGTTCTCTGTGTATGTGGAGGAGTGTATTTGGGTACAGTGGGGATATATTTAGAGGCAAGAGGACAGTGTTGGATATCATTTCCTCATTACCCGTTCACCCTGACTTTTAAAATCAATTCTATCTATTTTTATTTTAGCTATATAGTATGTGTGTGTGTGTGTGTGTGTGTGTGTGTGTGTGTGTGTGTGTGTATAAGCACATTGTGCAGTCAGCTATGTGTGCAAGTACATGTCATCCTGTACACATGTGGAGGTCAGAGGACAACTTTATGGAGTAATTTTTCTCCATCTATCTTTATGTGAGTTCTGGGGTATTGCACTTAGATTCAGTTTAGAGTCAGGCTTTGTGGCAAGTAGTTTTACCCTTTTATCTTCCCTCTTTTTCTCCCAGACACAGCTTTTTTTACCCCCAAGATAGATTTCTCCTTGGCATAGAGATTGGCTAGGCTGAGTGGCTAGATAGCCAGCAAGTCCTAAGGATCCATTCTAGGGCAAGCCACACCCATGTTTCTTTCAATTGGGTTCTTGGGTTCTGGGGATTGAACTCAGTCCCTCATGCTTAGGAGGAAAGTGTTTTCCCAACTGAGCTATCACTGCAGCCCAGATATTTTTTACTATTTTAATATTTAAATTGTGCTATCTCTAGTGACTTCTTGGCATCTTTTTAAAAAAGAAAATAAAAGTTTGTTTAGTGTATACTAAGAGGGGCAGTGGGATAGGCAGTCACAAGAGTACTGGCTGTAACAAATTTCTTTTACAACTCACCAATTTGTTTTCTTTAACATTTAGTTATATTGAGCTTTGGATTATTTTCTTAAAGGGTTCTTGAAGAAGGAAAATTCTCACTTCCTGTTTTCCCTTGAACCCTTTTGCTTGTTTCTATACGTTGGGTTTTTTTTTTTTTTTTTTTTCATTCATTAACTTAGAAAGCGTCTGCCTATGCCTTAGGTTGTGAAATATGATTAGTATTCTTTAACCATTCATTTTGTTTTGTTTTATTTTTTTGTTTTTGTTTTTTGAGTCAGGGTTTCTCTGTGTACCTTTGGCTGTCCTGGAACCCAACCTGTGGACCAGGCTGGCCTCGAACTCACAGAGATCCACTTGTCTCTGCCTTCTAAGCACTGGAATTAAAGGTGTGTGCTATCACTGCACAGGCTCCTTAAGTGTTCTTAATATTGTTTGAGGTATTACTCAGAAGAGGAAGTGTGAATTCTGTATCTGCAGACCATCTTGCAGCCTTTTGGTCACTTTTGAGATTTGTTACTCGTAGCCAATGAGAAGTAGAAGTCAGGTTTTTAAGAGGAGGAGGGGACTGTTCCTTTTCATGGCCTAGTGCTTTGGTCACTTTTTCTTGGCACAGTCTTGGACTGATGTGTGGAGATTTTCTTTTTCACCTGTGTACTTATGGTGGTTCATATCCAGTTTCTTCCCATGCACAGACTTGAAACGTTTTCAGCTTCTTAACTTTTTAATCATTTGACTTGCAGTTCTTGGCTTAGGAGGTAGGAAGAAGTTTCTACTTTGCAATGGTTAAATGATTGTTTAAATATAGCTCATGGCATCTAATAGTAATTTTTATTTTTTAAAGGGCTTTTTAAATTTTCCAAATTGTAAAACTTACGAGTCTGTTCTTTCCACTATATGGGTCAAAGTCATAGATTATTTTTGCAGACTACAATCGATAAAGATAGCTTCTGTTGGAAAATGAATTTTAAGATTCTCAGAAGGGAATATGTAGTGGTGACCAACCCCACTCAATCCATTTTATGCTGCTATAACACACTCCTATATTATTCAACTCATGTTTTTGAAGGCCGAAAAGTCTAAAAACATGGTGCCAGTGTTCGTTGAGATCATTAATGTGATGTGAGCCCATGACAGAAGGTAAGTAAACAAAATATTGAGACAGGAAATTGGGCCAAAGTCATCCCTTTTATCAGTAAGTACTCTCTTAATAATATCAGTTCATTCTTGAAGGAGAGTCCTCATTGACCTAATCAGTTCTTAAAGGCTTCAGGAAACCCTGTCTTGAGGAAAAAAAAAAGACTTACCATCATTTTTTGAAACAGAATCTATATAGGTGTGGTTGTCCTGCAGCTCACTATGTAAGCCAGGCTAGATTTGAACTCATAGAGTTCCAGTGGCCTCTGTCTCCATAATTTTGGGAAGAAAGGCACAGGCTATCATACTCAGCAAAGCTCCACCTATTAATGTTGCTATAATGCCAACTACATATTGGCATGAATCTTGGAGTGGACGTTCAAACAATCCTGGTTGGTTTCCCACCGGTTGTTACAAATCCTCCCCATTAGTTTCATTCTTGCTATGAAGTCATTACCATTCGTGATAAGTTAGTGGTAACCTTGCTTTCTCTCCACTGAGAGACATCAGTGTTCTGATTTTCTCCAGCTCCTGGAACTGCCTGCAAATAAATCAGCTTCTAGCCTTGGACCTTTGCTTTTCCTCTTGCCCAGATGACATACTGCTCAGTACTTCAGTGCGGTTGGAGACTAGGCCCTTGTTGGGGAGGCTCAGTACCACTTCATCTATTTGAGTAGTCTCCTTTCCATTGCCTAGTCCCTCTTTTTCTCCCTAGCTTGTTCTCAGAGAGTTCTCAATGGGGAGGAACAGTTTTCTTTGCTCTCAGGACATCTTGTGGGTAGAGGCCAAGGATGCTGGCAAGCATCCTAGGATGTACAAGCTCTCTGCCCATAACAGAATTACCTTGCCTTAAATGTCAGCCGTGCTGAGGTTGAGTAACCTTGTTGAATCCTTACTTTCCCTTTTGCCTCTTCTGTTTGCTCTGTCCGTATTCTTTTTATTTTCTTTTTTTTTTAATATATTTTTATTTTATGTACATTGGTGTTTTGCCTGTATGTGTCTGTGTGAGGATATCAGACCTTGGAGTTACAGACAGTTGTGAGCTGCCATGTGGGAACCTGGGTCCTGTGAAAGAACAGTCAGTGCTCTTAACTGCCAAGGCATCTCTCCAACCCCCCGCCCCCACCCCAGCCATATTCTTACTCCTAAGGTTCTCATTGTAGAAAATCTTTCTTGAGAGCTGCCGAGATGGTTCAGTAGTTATAAACACCTACTGCTCTTATAGAGGTTTCCAGGGTCCACATGATTAACTTAAAACTGCCTGTAGCTCCAGCTCTGGGGGATCTGATGTCTTCTTCTGGCTTCTGTATGTACCTATACTCATGTGAATGTAAACACACACACACACACACACACACACACACACACACACACACACACCCCTAATAGTTTTTTTTTTAAAGATTCTATTTCTTAAAAGAAAATAAAATCTGTGTGAGCCACCTATCCACTTCTCTTCTAGCTTCCTAACCTTCTTATCTAAATGGCTAAAAGTGCTCAGGACACAGTCTGTCCATTTTTCATTCACTCCTCAAACTTGAGCTGTTGCTTTCTATTTTTCCACCTTCATTACCACTTATATTATTTTTTCTGAGCTCGCTAGTGACTCCTTGTATGTTTCATTTAGTCAATGCATTTAGACCTAATTTTACTTGGCATTTCAGTTGCATTTGACAAATGAATGTATACTCGAAAGACTAGCATCTGTGTTTTCCATGTCCTTCTTTTATATTTATTTTTCTGACTCCTCTGTGAGTACTTATTCCACCCCTTCCCGCTTTGTACCTTTTGAAACAGGCTTTCAATGTGTATCCCTGGCTACTCTGGAACTAATAGTATAGACCAAGTTAGCCTTAAACTCACAGAGATCCACTTACTTGCCTCCCTCTCCTGAGTGTTTGTCTGACACAGGGTCTCATATGGTCCATGTGGATCAGGCTAGTCTTAAAGTCATGATTCTCCTGAGTGCTAGGTTCATAGACAAGCACCACTATGCCTTGAGCAAAGTTGCTTCTCCTAGTTGTCTCCCTTGCTTGTTTCTGTTGAGTGTGTGGCTTGCTTCCTTGATTTGGTAGGATTCTAGGACTCCCAATTCCTCAGGGAACATACAGTTGATTGATGCCTTGATCCTTTTCTCAGGAATCCTTTTCACTATTACTGAGGAATATTCCTGGTCTCAGATGGTGTTTTAGAGAAGCAGGCCTGGATAGCATCAGTCCTACTGAAAGAGACTAGGGAAGGAAGGATACTGGCAGTAGTGTTCCCTGCTCTGCAGTCATGTAGCTTGCTGGCATCTTTCCTTTTCTTATTTCTTACTGCTTCTAATTGTATTATCTTTCAAAGGTTCTTTTGGAAAAAAAATATATCTTTTGAGAGCATGCCTCTTTTCTTTTCTTTGCCCAAAGCTTTGGGTTCTTCAAATTTGTGGCCAAGGATCTAAACTTCCGGCTTTCATGTCCTCAGTGCTCCGATTACAGGCTTGAGCTCCTATGCCTGAGCAGAGCTACTGTCTGGTCAGCCATTTTAAAGTAGACCTTCTAGGCCCCATATCTCAATGAATTCCCTCATTTTCATCGCAAAAGATGCCTTTTAAAGCAAATTCTTGTGTACACTTATTTTTCTTGTCTATAATTAAAAAAAAATCATTGTCCTTATGTCCTCCCTTAGTTTTGCTATGGGCAACAGTACATGATTCCTATGGGATTGTGCCACCTCATCTATGAAAAGTCGGAGAAAGGTTCAGTCACCAGAACAAAAGTTGCTTGTTAAAAATGTGTGTTGTAAGCTGGGTGGTGGTGGCGCACACCTTTAATCCCAGCACTTGGGAGGCAGAGGCAGGCGGATTTCTGAGTTCTAGGCCAGCCTGGTCTAAAGAGTGAGTTCCAGGACAGCTGTCTTGAAAAACAAAAACAAACAACAACAACAACAACAACAACAACAACAGCAACAACAACAACAACAACAAAAATTGTGTGTTGTGTTGGGCTGAATGGTAACTCAGGATTGTTTTTGTTGTATTTTCAGAATTACTAGTGGGACTGAGTATTTATATGGTTCATTCATTGGCTGTGTATATATTTTCTTTCTGTATTTTCTCTTCATGCTAATGAATTTTCCTCTTTAGTACCCTTTTTCAGGGTTTTGTTAATTCTGTCAATATAAAATAAGTAAACATTTAAGTTATTGATTGGTTGACTTTTTAGTTTATATTTATTATCTTATTTGTAAAAGATCATAAAGCACCAACAACCTTAAAAATAATACATACCTCACTGGACATGATGTCTCAGATCTGTAATCTTAGTAATCAAGAAGCAGGGGATTGCTACAAGTTTGAGACTGTTTTTATTTTCTTTCTAGCACTGGCTACACCCACTTTCCAGACCTGTTTCAGATCCTGTCTCTAGTGTAAAATATGGCCTTCCACTCTGAAATAAACACTCTCCTTTGAGAATCCATAGTTATTTTAATTGTATAGCTCTTTTGGTAATTATAAATCTGAATTATCTCATTTTGCTTGCTGGCCTCCATTATCCTAGGATCTTGAGATATTTCAGTGCTTGTTCAAGCCAGCAAAAATTTATTGAGTACTTGCATTGTCCTAATGGCAGAGTAAAGTTTTCAGATATTCTAATTCTTACAACTGGGCCATATGATAGTTTAAGGAAGACTTTTATGGATGTCCGAGTTTCATGAATGATTCTTTTATATGCAATGTAGTGTGACTGGTGATGTCTTGATGTGTCATTAATGTGAATATCAACTTTAAACATTATTTCATCTTTATTATTTATCTTTCCTTGAACTGCTTAGCCTTTTCACAGATCTTTTAGAAAAATCTACCATTTCAAATGCTTGCTGTCTTTGTAAATTGTATAGTTGCAGTGATTTATTGAAATCCTTTTGTTGTGCTCCCTTGCCTTCATGGTGGGGATCAAACCGAGGGACCTTTACATTTAGATGAGTGTGTATCCCTGAAGAACAATCTACAGGTCGGTTTTGTTTGAAAATCAATATCAAAAGAAGAAAAATAATAAGAGACTTATTTTCTATAATGGATTTGTTTTCTAAAAGTGGTTTGAGCTTTAAAGCAGTTACGGTCTAGCATCAGCTGGGGGCTTTTCTTAGAAGGATAACCTTTGTGTGTAGACTTGAAGAAATGAGCATGAGGATGTAGAATGGTTCTGGTGAGAATCCTGATCATGTGATGGATTGTAGTCAATAATTGAATTTTTTTTTTTTTTTAAAGAATGACAGGGTCTTGCCTTGTAGCCTACAAAGGCAAGTCTTCCAAGAACTGAGATTCAAGATGTGCACTTCCACACCTTGCTAAATTAATCTTTAAAGTTGGATATGTTCTATGTAGCTAAGAACACAGGTATAACTATATTGCTATAAGCATGTGTTTTTATTTTTACTTATGTGACTGTGACTGTTGGCGGGGAGAAGGGGAAGGGAAGGGAGAAGGAGGAAGGGAGGGAGGTAGAAAGAAATAAAGTGTGTGTGTGTGTGTGTGTGTATGTGTGTATGGGTGTGTGCGCATGTGCATACCTACACACACACACACACACACACACACACACACACACACACACACACACACACAAATTGCAGGTATCCTGGAGGCCAAAATTGGGTATTACGTCCTCTGAAGCTAGAATTACAGGTGGTTGTGACCTGCCTGACTTGGGTTCTGGGAACTGGATTCGGGTCTTTAAGAGCAGTGTATGCTTTTTATTGCTGAGCCATCTCCCCAGCCCCCTAAAACATGTTTCTTCACCAAAGCTCTGTGACATCTTTATTATATGAACTATGTCCATAATCTGTCCTGTTGCAGCAGTAGATACAGTTTTAATTTGTGAACATGAAACAATAATTTAGACAGTTGGAGAAACCATCTAGTACAGAATGATGTTTTTATAGTTCTCTTTCTTTTTAAATAGTATCTAACCCATATCTAATTTGACAGCAACATTTTCAAAGAGATTCATCACCTTTGTTGAATCTTGCCAAAGCATCCAATGTAATTTTTACTTACAATGCAACTCTCTTTCATTTGCTTTTCATGGTACTTAATTGAAAACCATGCAATGATTAGTATTAAGAAGCCATAACAGTTTTAGGGAAGAAATGCAACTAACTTGGATGTTAACATATAGCTCAATTTAGGGACCAGAAATATGAGGTGAAGTTGAGAGTTGTGGCTCGAGTTTGTAATCCCAGGACCAGTAAGGCTGAGGCAGGAGGATCAATGCAAGTTACAGGCTAGCTTGAGCTACAAAGTGGGTTCCAGGACATTTACTGCTACAGACTGAGACTCTGACTGAAAGAACAAAGGAGGGTTCCAAATAGTCTGAGGGTCAGTTAACTTTTAGTGGAAACACATAGGTTATCTTGGTGTTAACCTGTCTGTTTTATAGAGGTTGGTGGGGGGTTAGTAGTAGTCAGGTTAGGTCTGTTAGACCTGCTGAACACCAGTATGGTTTGAATGCACAGTGTAAATTGGTGTTTGTAACGCACTTTATTCTTTTCAAAAGGTCCATTAACCATGAATAACATGCTTAAAAGAATCTTGCCAAGGTAACTGGTGTTCAGATTGCCTGGAGAAAATCACCCTGTTCACTTGAGATTTCACCATGAAGCTTCCCCCCCCCCCCCCCCCCCCCCCCGGGAGAGTTAGCTCTTCCTCAACCTTCTATGCTTTCCTCCTCATCTGCACATGGGAAACAGCTTGGATAGTCCTTGATTTTTTTTTTTTTTTTAGCACTTTTCATGAAGGGTTCCCTTTTGCTCTTTCTGTGAATTCTTTCTTTCTGTAATTTTTATACCTAATGTTTCATATACAGTTGGTCTGGCCCAATGAATGGAATAAAAGATACTTTTTGGGGGAGGGGCATGTATCACAACTTAATTTTGCTCAGATAGAGCTTTCATTGATGGGCTTTAGAAAAATTTGTTGCTACATATACAGTCAGGTCAAGAAATACTTTGATGTAGTAATACTTAATCAAATATGTTCTTTATGTCTAAGATACCCCACTGCCTCTAAAGCCCTGATTTGGATCTTGTCTACAAACAAAGTTCTTACTAGGTCACTGGGACTGTATGAAGAGAAGAGGATAGAGCCTGGGGAAAAACAAAAGACTTAGCACAGATAGGACCTCAACTGGCCTGAGAAGAGTAATGGCACTTTTGGTGGGGAGCTGCTCAGATCCTGGCTGTTTTGTGACATTCAGGAGTTGTCTCTTTCAAAGGTGTTTTCCATTCCACTATACACTCTAGTATTGCTCTATCCATTCCTAGCTTCCTTCCCCTGTCATGGTTCTCTTTTCTTTAACCTTATTCTTTCTGTACTTGGTAGAGTACTTCATTGCTCTAACCTTATGCTGCTGGAAGTACAATTTTGTCATTTTTGCATGCCACAACTCTTCATTGATAGACCTCTTACAATACTCTGGTCAAGCACATAATGTATCTTTAATGAACTGCAACTTCTGGAGGGCAAGTCCCATCTTTGTTAGGTCTTAAAATAGTCTTTTATTTTATAAGTAGCAGGATATATATATATATATATATATATATATATATATATATATATATATATATATATATATATTTTTTTATTTTATATATAGCAATATATATATATATATATATATATATATATATATATATATATATATATATATATATATATATATATATATATATATATCTTCATTCTTCAAATTTGGCTTATCTTCCAGACTTTCCACTTTGTGTTCATAGCACTAGAGTTTTTTTTCCAAGGCCATATTTGGTTGGCAAGTTTTGCTTTGTCTTGATAATGTATTTGGAGCCATACTGTTTTCTCCACCCTCATCAAACTCAAGGATGTAGTGCACAGTGTTCTCAGCATTCAATAGGGGTTAGAAATACAAATAATCAGATCTAAGATCTTGTTCGAAGAATAATAGGTGGGGTGGGCAGAGATGGGGAAAGAGTGAAAGACACCGAGACTGACCTATTTTGGCATTTTAGTGACTGATTTCTCTGTGCTATTATAGGCATAGACAAGCTATAGTCAATCATTTTCCATAGGCTACTTACTTAGCTTTAGGAAGAAGCTTTAGAAAACAGATGCTGGGTTTCTTTTGTCTGAAGGAGTATTTTCTTCCCTGTGTTTTAGCATTTCTGAAATCCAGAAGAATCAAAATCCTGGCATGTATGTTTTATGGAGTTTTCAATTCTCCCTTCAAGTGTTGTTAAATTAATTGTGCTTATAACTAGTAGAACCTCATAACTGGGGAGCTGTACTATATATCGAAACAAGTATTACAGTGGAAGTATGTACAATAATGCACTGACAAATATGGTAGCTATAGCCACATATGGCTGTGTAATATAACTTAACTAGACTTTAAATTTAAGCTTAAATTAAAGTTAGAAGATTTAATTCCTCGGCTTCATGAGGCATACTTCATGTTGCCAATTTGATTAGTGGTATTGGACAATATAGACAGTAAAGCAGTTCCATTATTATAGAATGTCCTTTTAGAGCAGTGGTTCTCACCCTTCCTAATGCTGAGACTCTTCTCTTTAATAACGGTTCCTCATGTTGCAGTGATCCCAACCATACAATTATTTTCATTACTACTTCATAACTGTGATTTTGCTACTGTTATATTTTTGCATTTGCTAAGTCTGGTTTGCAAGGACTTGAGGCAAAGTGTTGCTAAATCTTTTTCTTGTTCCTATTTTATTACGTGAAGACAGTCTATACATTCTCCCATTAATGATCATCTAGGTAGTTTCTTCTATTTGGCTAGCAAAAGGTGGGCAGATGCTTTTATTTCTCCATGTTACATACCCTAGGGAAGTTGCTAAGCTATAACAAAGATGTAATATCCAACAGTTTTCTAAGGTAGTTGGAGTAATTCATGTTGCTTTCTTTTTTATTCTAAGAGATTAAGGTTTAGTCATGTATGGATTTTTATATCTATTTATTTCCCCACATGTCTCCAGCTTGTGAAATCACAAATAAGCCTAAAAATAGTACAGATCTATACTGTTATCCAAATTACTTTTAAACAGTACAGGCACCAAGGACATTCTTTTTTCTATTGGCAATCGACTAATTTTGAACCACATGCTCTTGTTCTCCCTCCCTTTGCAATTTGATTGCATTGAATGTTGGATTCCTATTGCTTTCTGTGATGGGAGGGCATGATGTAATGTACTTTGCTTATTATCATTGGTATGGCTGGTAAGTGTTTGGAAGTATATAAGAAAGCGAAGAACAAAAGTATTCTGAATTTTTAAAAAATTAATTTTGTGGTGTTAGGACCAAACCCAGAGCCTTACATATGCTCTACCACTGAACTATTTCTTCAACCTCTTCTGTAAGTTTCATTCAGTCAAATTCAGCATAGTAAATTGGTAAGCTTCAAGCTGAATTCTTGGTATTTGTGAGGTTCTGTCTTAGGCATTTCCACATCTAAAGACTGATAAGAATGAGTCTCCTAAGCTTATAATCTCATCTAATGAGGATAGGAGACACATAATGCTTAGAAGAACAGCAATCATTGTCACTAGGATTACAAGTAAGGTGCCCTGTAGCTTCTGTATCTTATCCGATTTGAATTGTAGAGAGGAGAGGTATCCTATAAGAATTCATGGGTGAGTAATAGTCTATAATGTCAAATTTGAGAGGATTTTGATTAAGGCTGTGTTCTATGCAAGGTGAAGGGAATTGCTTGATGAAGTCATGAAACAAGAAAATATGGTCTATACTAAGTTCTTCTCTCAGATCAGGAGTATCAGCAACTTCCTGCAGACCTATTAGAAAGGCAGATTCTTGGTACCTACCACAAAACAAAAACAAAAACAAAAAACCAGAATCTGGGTTCTAACAACTCCTTTAGTTAATTGTGATACACTAAAATTTGAGAACCATCACCATTAATGTGTATGTACCTGGTCATTTGGTTGGAGAGTAAAGATCAATGCAGGAAGAGATAAACAAAAAGGGAAACGCTTAACTGGGGATTCGTAGTGTTAGGCTTTAAGTATATAGCTATCAGCAAAGGAAAGGTCAATCCAGGAGATACTTTAGGAACAATAAGCTGAGACTTTTCTAAATAGAGTCAGAACTAAAGGCTATTAAACTGCTCATGCCAGTGGCACATGCCTATAATCCAGCGCTGAGATAGTTGAGGTGGCTGAGGCAGGGGTGTGACTGAGACAAAAAAAAAATTGTCTACCAAACCAACCCAACCAATGAAATAAACAGAACCCCTGAGGGATACTGGATGCAGTGAAGGTAAATTAGGGGCACAGGATATCTGGGACTTCTAAGGAGACCACTGCAAAGGAGCAGCAAAGCTGGGATTGGCCAGCCTTAACACAATACTGGCTCAGTGGCAGAAACAAAAAGGCAACTGAGAATCTTAGAAGTAGCTGAGGCCTTGGACCTGGGTGTTGGCACAGGACTGTGTGACTTGCAGAAGCTACTTAGGCATAGGCCAGATGTTACATGGTTCAGAACGTGGGCTATGGAGGACAAAACTGTTTTCTGTAAGTAAAGATACCTCCCTACCTCCATGACACAACCTCAGTGGAGGAAATGTACGGACTTGTAAGAAGGTGAAGAGGGAAGCAGAATTGCCTTAAATCCCACTTTACTGAGATAAGCAAAGCACGTTCTGTTTAAATATTTATGAGTTCACATTTGTTTATTTAAATTCAGTCGGTATGCATGGAATTATACAGTTCTACAACCAAAATTTCTTAGACAAGTGATCTTAAACACATGTCAGTGTTCCACACGTGAGAGTATACCCAGGTCAATGTGTGTTTGAAAATTGGTGGATTTTATGTTTGAGAGACAGAATGTTTATACAAGCAGCTAATTGGTAAAGATTGCAATTTCATTTGGCATGATTACAAAAACGTCCTGTCTGCATCTATTTTACACAAAATCTGGAGCAAGACAGTCTGAGATGCATGGTGTGCTAGCTATTGGGCTGGGAAAAAGCCCTCCCAACTGTAAAGGAAGAAACAAAGCATTTATGTCTTTTATTAGAATTTCAAGGTTATTCTTCTGTTTTATAAGAACCAATTAAAGCAGGTGTGGTTGAGTATACTATAATCCCAGTACCAGGGAGGCAGAGGTGCAGATGTCCACAAATTTGAGGGCATTCTAGTCTGTATAGTGAGTGCCAAACCAGCCAAGGTTTCCTTTGTTTTCTTTTGTCTTTTCCTTCCTTCCTTCCTTCCTTCCTTCCTTCCTTCCTTCCTTCCTTCCTTCCTTCCTTTCCTCCCTCCTTCCTTCCTTCCTTCCTTCCTTCCTTCCTTCCTTCCTTCCTTCCTTCCTTCCTGTGTTATTTGTTGTTGCTGTTTTCATTTTTTGTTTTTTTGTTGTTGTTTTTTGTTTGTTTGTTTTGTTTTGTTTTTCAAGACAGGGTTTCTCTGTGTAGCCTTGGCTGTCCTGGAACTCACTCTGTACACCAGGCTGGCCTCAAACTCAGAAATCCGCCTCCCTCTGCCTCCTGAGTGCTGGGATTAAAGGCATGTGCCACCATGCCCGGCTCGTTCCCCCCCCCCCCCCCAGACAAGGGTTTCTGTGTGTCCCACCTCCCCAGTGCTGGGATTAAAGGTGTGTGCCCACACCTGGCAGAGAAACCCTTTCTTAAAGGAAAGATGGAAAATAAAACAAACAAAAACCCAATTAATGCTGGGCTTAATACCATCTGCCAAGCTTTAAAACTCTACATTTAAATAGGCAGTTGCTAGTGGGAATTATTATTTTTTTTGTAAAAAAAAAAAAAAACAAGCAAACTGTGGAATAGTTAGAGATTTCTTAAGTTTTGTAAGATTTTTGTTCATTAATAGAATATATCATCTTCTGTACCAAGATTCCCCACCCCTTAAGATACATGGCCACTTCTCTGTCTGTCCCTTCTTTTGAAACAATCTTCCTTCCTCAGCTTCCCAAGTGCTAGTATTGGTTACAGGCCTATACTGGTTTGTGGCCATTCTTCCGTAGCTGTAAATACAGATGAGTAAATACAGATGAATGCTTGTCTGTTTTTGAGATAAGATCTCACTCTGTAGCCCAGTCTGGCCTTGGTATTGACCAACTGTAATGATCCTCCTGTCTCTGCCTCAAGTGGTGAGATTACAGATGTAAGCCACCTTGTCTGGCTCAGTCATGCGAATGCATTTATTTCTATGACATTAATCAACTTTATATTAACTGGTAATAGGTTAGTTTTTGTTGTTGATTTTATAAACAGCACTGCACTATCAATCTTTGGCAATTTGTCAGATAATCTCCTAAGGATAAATCTCTAAAAGTACAAAAAAAATATATGATTTTTATCCAGGGGTGATGAAGCACACCTATAATTCCAGGCAGAGGCAGGTGTAGCTCTGAGTTCAAGGCCAACCTGGTGTACAGAATGAGTTTTAGGACATCTAGAGCTACACAGAAACCCTGTCTTGGAAAACAAACAAAAATATCATTTTTAAATTAAAAAAAAAAAAAACTATGTGTGTGGACATTTTGCCTATGTATGTGTCTACACCACACATGTATTTGATGCTTGGGGAGACCAGAAAAGGGCATCAGATCTCCTGGAACTATAGTTAACAGGCAGTTGTGAGCTATCATGTGAGTGCTGGGAATTGAACCCAGGTCCTCTAGAAGAGCAACCACTTCTCTTAACTGCTGAGCCATCTCTCTAGCCCAGTGGAAATGCATGGTTTAAAAAGCAGGTATTCAGCTAAAATGCTTAATACCTGTTGCAGGATTGTTCTTCAGAATCCTTTATATTTCTACTGTGAGTGTGAACTCATGTTCTCTGATTCAAGGGTACTAGATATTCTTCATTGAACTTTAATCAATATGTTTGATAAGTTAAGCAGATTTCTTTGAAAATGTATTTAGACAAGCATGGTAGCACACACCGTTAATCCTAACACTGGGAATGGGTAGAGCTGTGGGGGGCAGAGGCAGGCAGATCTTTGTGAGTTTAAGGCTAGCTTGGTCCTCATACTAAATTCCAGGACAGTTGTAATAAATAGTGAGTAGTAAAATAAATCATAAATAGACAAGGAACATAGTAAAAGCCTGTCTCAGACATTACATAAGATTATTGCTATTGTGGGTAAGTGTACAGATATGCCACAGTGCCTATGTGTTATAGTGTACATGTGGAGGGCAGAGGGACATTTCGGGGGAGTCAGTTATGTCTTTGAACTCAATGTTCTAGGGATTGGGTTCAGGTCATTTGTCAGGCCTTTGTTGCAAGCATTTTAGTGGCTGTACCATCTTGTCTACCCAGGTTAAAAATGCCTTCTTCTTTGTATCTTATTTATTTTTCTTTTTATGAGACAGAGTTTCATGGAGCCTGAGTGGGTTTCGAATCAAAGTTCGGATACTTGTACTTTTCTCTTCTAAGTTCTAGGGTTATACCTGTTGATCTTGTATTTAAGTGACTACTGGTGAGATTAGACAACTGTTCATTCATTTAAAAGAAAAATATTTCTGTTTTATAGGCCTGTTCCTATAGCTGCTCTTAACCTGTTTCCTTTTAGATTGTTTAAATCATACTGATTTGTAAGGTGCTAACATGTTAAGGATATTCAGTCTGTTGTTGACTTTTAAAATAATTTGTTGACTTTTAAAACTTCTTTATAGTGATATATTAGGAGTGGAAAACAAGCTATATGAGACATTAGTGGATTATCACAAAGCCAACACTAATGTCACTTTACCTACCTGAGACATAAACATTGGCAAACTTCCCAAGTCAGTGGATGTGATTCTGAATGACCACTGATGGCTGAAATCACAGTAGATTCAGGTGGCATGAGTACATTTTATAAAGAGAATTAAAATCAATATAATTATTGAATAACAGTTGGTATTCTTTTTATTATCACCATCACCATATGGAGGTCCTTTAAAAATATCATTATCCATAATGTCTACTTTCTTTGTGGCTTACCAATTCATTCTTTTGATAAACAAATGTTCATAATTAATGCCATTCAGTTTATCTGTTTTTTGTGATTGTTGCTCATGGTATTACAATGAGTTATTCTTCTGTATTATCTTTAAGAACTGCTTTTTAATTTACATTCAGAAAATTAATATTAATTCTTTGTACAAATTGGAAGCCGTTTAATTTCACTTTCCCTTATGGACATCCAAATGCTAGTATCGCTTATTGGAAAGATCTGCTCTGCAGTGCCAGCATCCATCTCATATGTGATCTATTTCTGGCCTTTCCTTTCTGTTCTCTCATCTGCTTGTCTCCATGACTGAGCTTCATAATACATCTTGATAATCTAGGGAGAAAATCTTTTTGTTCTTCTACAAGGGTGTCTTCTTTGCCAAGTCAGTCTGTTCCCTGTATACATTTTCAAATTAACCTGTAAATTTCCATAACAAATTGTTGCTGTTGGTTGGGATTATATTGGATCTGTAGGACTCCTTTTGACATTTTAAACATGGTAAGCCTTAGTATGGAAAATCCTTTTATTTTTAAGGCTCCTTTAAATTTTAAAACTATTGTTTTCATTTTATTTACCTTTACTTACTTAATTTAAAAATCCGTTTAGTTTGAAAAAAATGTATGGGTGTTTTGCTTGCAAATATGTGTACCACTTGTGTGCTTCACATCCATAGCTGCCAGAACAAGGAATCAGAGGCCTTTGGACTGGAGTTACAGAAAGTTGTAAGCCACCATGTAGGTTCTGGGAATAGAACCTCTGGAAGAGCAGCCAATTTTCTTAATCACTGAGTCATTTCCCTAGCTCCTTGTTTAGTGTGTATGTGTGATGGTACACCTATGGTCAAAGGGCAACTTGTAGGAGTCCTTTCCTCCCACCATGTAGGTCCCAGGGATCAAATTCAGGGTTTTTTGCTTGATGACAAGATATCTGAGCCATCTCTGCTCTCTGCCCCCAAATTGTATTTAAGACAGAGCCTTACTGTGCATTCCTGACAGGCCTGGTATTTGATATGCAGCTCAGTCTAGCCTCAAGCTCACAATTGTCCTTATGCTTTAGGTTAGATTACAGGCATGTGCCACCATAAATGGTGTGTTTGGTCTTTTAAAAATTAATTGATTTTTGACAGTTTTATGCATATATATGATGAATTTTAGTCTTTTTCACATGTAGCTCAGGCTGGCCTTGAGCTTTTTGTGTGGCTAAGAATGATTTTGAATTTCTAATTAGCCTGCCTTCCCTTCCAGAATTCTTAGATTGCAAATGTGTATTACTTTTTCTGCTTGAAATTCTATTGTTGCCTGGCAGTGGTGGAACATGCCTTTAATCCCAGCACTTGGGTGGCAGAGGCAGGCAGATTTCTGAGTTCGAGGCCAACCTGGTCTACAGAGTGAGTTTCAGGACAACCAGGGCTACACAGAGAAACTCTGTCTCAGAAAACAAACAAACAAAAATTCTATTGTTGAATGTTATCACTGGCTTATAGAAATTAATACTAACTAATGTGTCCCTTATGTTGATAACATTCATTTTCCCCTAATTTGTAAACTAGGGAATTTTTTTTTTTTTAGTTTTTTTATCTGTATAATTTGTCAGTAATGATAGTTTTTTCTCTATACTTTACATCTTTTATTTTCCTTCCAGGCATTATTCTAGAGGAAGGAAAATATCTTTCTTATAATAAAAATGTACCCACTTCATATCCTTTTCCTTTGCAAAGCAGACATTAAATAAATGAAGGTAAGAAAAATGTCAGCAATATTATGCCAACCCCATGCCCCAAAGGCATCATGCTGGGGCTGCCACTTTTCTAGGACTCTTGAGGTGTTTGAACAGATCTAAGCATCAGGGAATGGTGTAGACTCCCAGTGAAGCTGTGCCAGCCTGGGCTAAACCTCCCTGGATCTTGCTCAGTAGTCCCATGGTGAGCTGAACAACCAGAGGACACAGTCATCTCTCGAGATCTCTGGCATTGATCTCGTTTTGTTTTTATGAGTCAAGGTGTTGGCTATGCCTATATAACTAATATTGACCTATAACTTGCTATATGGCCCAGGCTGGCATTGAACGTGTGCTCCTATTGCTGAATTCAGCCTCCTGAGTGCAGGGATTATAGGCCTCTGCTGCCATACTCAGCTATGTAGCTTTTTCTTCATTCTGTGCACATCATTTTACTTATCTGGATTACCTAGCATTATTAGCAACTCAAATTCTTTCTGAATGAAAAACTAAAACTCAACCAATTTTCATTTCTGAATTATTTCAGGTTATAAACCCAATTCTGTTGAGACCTCAGTGGCCATGAGACTCAGTTAAAACTCATAATGCCAACAATGTTAATAATAATGCTACAAATATTCCTAAAGGCTGTTTAAACAAATCACTTAAAATATTTTTAATGCTTGAAATTTCATTTTGAGAGCACTGTGAAGGCAAAGGAGTTAGAGATAAAGGCTTGCCAGTAGGTACAAAACTTCCTCCAAATAATGGCGTCATAGTGAAGCCACAGGGCATCCCTGGTGAATTCTTTCTTAGTCATTATTCTTAATATTCTCCCATAGGAGGTAGCCTAGGGAGGTTTCCACGTTTGCTGGAGACATTGCCTTGCTCTTGTGATGTTGTGTGGTGCCAATAGAGATAGGAATTTCAGGAACTCTAGAAATAGCTTGGGGAGACAAGTAGCATATGTGTGTCAGTGTGGGTCATGTCAGGGACTGTTGGCTGAGGAAAATTCCAAGTTGGCTAGTAATTTGTTTAGTTACAGCTGAAGGATTAAGTATTGCTATAGGTTGTCCTCTGGCAATGTCATAGTAATGACAAAAGTGAGCAAAAGAAGTCTATGGGCCATTGTGGCCTGCCAAAGTCAAGTCAATGGAGCATGTGATGGTATCCCATAACTGTAAACATACAGTTGGAAGGCTGAAGTTGGAGAATTGCTGTGAGTTCCACACAAGCTTAGGGTATACAGTGAGTTACTGGTCAGCTAGGGGTTACAGAGGGAGGGAGAGAAAAATCAGTGGCTGTTAGGCAGCCTCAAGAACTAGATGGGAACTGAAGAGATTATTGCTGCAGGGCCACCTCCATGGGAAGAACTCCTGGTCTTCATGATTATGGCCTTTCAGCAAAAACTTAATGGAGGTGGGTAGCACATCTCATGAGACTGATGAGCTCCTACTGCATTAAAACGGTGCTTATGTGACAGTTTTATTTTTGGGTCATATGGCGCTTTTGATGAGTAAGGGTTTCATTCATTGGCTATTTGTGGGTTATACGAGTGAGCAAGCCAAAACTAACCATAGTTTTGTGGAAGGACAATAATGTTTTTTTTTTCCCTTGTATTTTTCGTCTTTGCCAGCCTCTTTCACATGGTAGGTATTTGATGACTGTCAGTGGTATGTATATCCATGTATATCATTAAGACTTTGAAAGACTTCTGGACACTCTAAAATGTTACTCAAATGAGCTCAGTTTTTTTTTAAAGGTTTATCTTTCACCAAACTAGCTGATTAAGTAATTTTATTCCTCTAGATTAAAATATTTTAATAACAAGTTTAGAGGAAAATCTTATTCTAATTTTAGAAAATGATGTATTTGAATTCAATTTGTAGATTTCAAGTTTGAAGAAAAAATAATGATGGCTGTAATTATAATCAGCAGATGAATGGGATGTGAGACCCATTTACGTACAAAATATGACCTTAAATTAATTAATTCAGAACGTTCTGGATGCTCTTCAGACTGTGCTGATGTTTTAAGTAGAAATTTCCTTTATAGGAAATATACATGTAATCTATGCTATAGTAAAGTAAGGATTATAAAGGAAGCCATGTGGAGTAAAGAGGTTTTTATTTGCCCAGCAGTGTCTTGCTGGACCATTTTTATGAGTTGTGTGTGCCTTTCTTGAGTTTTGAATTTATGCGGTGAGTAAATGATTTTTTTCCCTGTCCTAAACATACATTTTCTACTGTCCTACAGGGAGGGATCTAGAAGTAAAACTTCAGAAAACACAGCTGCCTGTACAGTTTAAACAGACGTCTATTGAATAGCACCATCTTTTTTTTTTCGTTTGTTTTTGTTTTTCTAGACAGGGTTTCTCTGTATAGCACTGGCTGTCCTGGAACTCACTTTGTAGGCTGGCCTCGAACTCAGAAATCCTCCTGCCTCTGTCCCCCAAGTGCTGGGATTAAAGGAATGCGCCACCACCGCCCAGCTAGCACCATCTTTTAAAATGGTTTCTTCTTAGCTTCTCTATATGGAATAAATTCAAATATATCATAGGACTGTTTCTTTTAAATAGAGCATGAAAATAATTCTTCTGTTTATTTATTAGCATGAATAGCTTCCAATCTTCTTCTCCCCTACCCTGAACACATACTTTGGTCTTTATGGGGAAGGATTTTAATATATAATAAGTTTTTCAATTATAAGTAGTATGTCAGAGATTAGTATCTGAATCTGGTACTTAATAATTGCTCTTAGTCATGGTAGACTGTCTTTTCAATTTTGAATTTTTTTTTATGTTCTTAAATGTGATAGTCTAACTATAGTATTCATAGTGTCACAGTTATGGAAGAAATAGTTGATAATTTAATGTTTAGGGAAATGTACTAGGCTGTTATGATTGTTAAATCCCAAATAGCAGGACTGGAGAGAGCACTGGTGAGAGCGTTTGCTGTTCTCCTTGAGGAATTGGGTTCAATCCCAGTACCCTTGTGGTGCTCACAACCGTTTATAACTCTGGCTACTGGGAATTCAATGGTGTCTTCTGCCCTCGGGCACCAGCATACATGTGTATACACACACACACACACACACACACACACACACACACACACACACAGAGAGAGAGAGAGAGAGAGAGAGAGAGAGAGAGAGAGAGAGAGAGAGAGAGGCAAAACATTCATACAAATAAAATCAGTAAATCTAAAAGAATCCAAATAGATATTGATAAATTTTTGGAAAAGTTGGAAAACTCTTAAGAAGAGTTAAGGCTGTGGAAGGGGCTCAGTTGCTAAAGCACTTGCCATAGAAACCTGGAGATGGGAGTTTGGATCCTGATAACCCATGTAAAGAGTGAGGCAGCTGTGGCAACCACCTGTAATTCCAGCACTCAGTAGGCAGAGAAGGGCTCCCTGGGGCAAGATGGCTAGCTGAACTAACTCTTATTGGCTAGCTCTGAGTCCAGTGAGAAACCCTGCCTTAAACAGTTACCAAACAAGACACTTCAGGTCAGCTTTAATCCTCTACAGATGTTAACTCACATACACCTGCACATATCTTCACATATACACACTTACATTTGGCTGTGCATAACATACATACACACACACACACACCACCACCACCACCACCACCACCACCACACACACCACCACACTGAAAATAAGTGAAGCAGACATTTCAGTCTCTAGTTCGGATTTTGGTTCTTCAGTCCATACTCATTTCATTTAGAGAGAGAAGATATTTCCTATGTCTTCATGTTTAACTGATTTTGAACTCATGATCTTCCTGCTTCAACCTTCTGAGTACTTCTGCATTTTTTATAATTTTAGAGTTAGAACTCATAAACTCACTTTAGGGAACACTTATTTATACCTATTAATTTTTAATCTATTTCTTGTAGCAAGTCCTTAAAAGAAAAATTTGGTTAAAATATCACTTAGAAACTGAAATGTTAGCACATTATTTTTGTTAGAATAACTTAGATTAAATATGGTTAGATTATATAATAGGTATTTTATGTGCTATATGTAGAGAAGTAATTAAAGATGGTAATAGAGTAGGCATGGCCTGATGGCGCAGTGGGTAAGGATGCTTGCTACCAATCCTGATTACCCAAGTTTGATCCTTGGAACCCAGAAAATGTTTTCTAACCTCCATATGAGTATCCCCTATATATCCACTCACTTACACAAGTAAATACATGTTAAAATGAAGTAAATGGAAAAGTGAAACTGGTTCTTTCTGAAAAAATTCAGCTTAGTAGTAATAGAAAAGGGCCTTTCAGTGCTTAAACTCATTCTGTTAGTGTGGCTGGATTACAAATTAATTGCTTACTATTGAGTATATGGGGATCCAGTGAGATAAATGGAATAGCTGTGAACATTGTGGTAAAAGGCTATTTATTACTGTAATCTGCCATTATCGTCATCATCACCATCAATTGGCTAGGTTGGGAATAGATATAAAACAGATAGTCACTAATAGATCCTCTAAAAGCACTGGTAAAGGAAAGGTTGATCAGAAAATTTTTAGCAACCAAATGTGTACAGCCACGAAAGTGCTATTGCAATGTGTCTTTTTACAGAGATGTCTGTGGGAGGTATTGCCTCTCTGAGTCTACAGCCCACAGCTAAGCATATGTTGTTGGGTGCTTGGCTTCTGTTGGCCAGCTCAGAGGAAGGACTCTCAGTGCAGAGTGGGACAAGAGGGGAAATCAGGAGGATATGGAAGATGCTATGTACCTCTCCATTTGATTTTACTGTGTTTAATGATGAAGGCTTTCCAAGACTGGTTATTTGTCTCTCCATATATATCATATATTTTTGAAAGTATTTGAGAAAATAGTTGACAGTTTGATCAACCTTTCCATAAAATGATTCAATATGTTGAGCTTCTTATTTTGAGCTTATCTTTTGGTTTCCTCTCATCAATAGATGAAAATGGTTTCCATTTCTGGCCCCAAGGGCAGTTGGAGCACTTGACTAGCATTGACTAGGCCATGAATTATATCCCCAGCAACAACCTAATTAAAAAAAAAAATGTTCTTATGTTATTTGTTTGAGTAAATGTTCATAAGCTGTCGTCATCACTGGAGAATTTAAAACGTTGTATTTTGGATAGTTTTTCTTTTATCTCTTTTTCCATCCCCCCCAGAAAAACCAAAAACCACAAAAACAAACAAACAAACAACAACAAAAACCCCCAACACTGATTTTTCTTTAATGCCGCACTTCATTATATAATAATTTAACTCCATATATGTACTGATTTCTCCTTTATTGTTATTGAGGCTTTACAGTGCCACCAAGCAATTTCCACACAGATAATAACATTCTAATTTTGGAGAGAAATCGGGTACAAAATTGAACCACGATTACCTTTGCATAGTTTTTGGTGGATTTGGGGTTAAAAATAACAAAGCAACCCTTCTATAATTTTAAACATTAGCAGTTGTGAATCAAAGGAGATGGCTTTTTGTAAAAGATTTTAATTTGAGGATATTAGGGCTCTCTGAATTACGGAACCTCGTCATTTTTCACATTGTATGTATTTATATATTCAGCAAATGAAATTAAGTACTTGTCTGTTATTGGATACTCACAATATGGTTCATGTTCTGGGTCAGCCTTCTATGTTCTCCAGCATGAATATAATATACATTCCTACTATTTTTTTTTTAATGGTAACTGATAAAGGAGGGGTAAGGGTAAGATAAAATAGAAAGTCCTGCGATAGCTGGGCGTGGTGGCGCATGCCTTTAATCCCAGCACTTGGGAGGCAGAGGCAGGTGGATTTCTGAGTTCGAGGCCAGCCTGGTCTACAAAGTGAGTTCCAGGACAGCCAGGGCTATACAGAGAAACCCTGTCTTGAAAAACAAAACAAGAAAGAAAGAAAGAAAGAAAGAAAGAAAGAAAGAAAGAAAGAAAGAAAGAGAAAGGAAAGAAAAGAAAGAAAGAGAAAGAAAGTCCTGCAATTGCAGTCATTTATTACCTTCCTGCAGTGCATACTGGGTAAATTTGTTTCCTTTTTATTTACTCTTATACTCCCTCCTCCTCCAGAAAATCCTTTCTAATTTTTAAAGGAATGTTTGTTGACACTGACTGAAATATTCTAGAGAGTTACATCTCAGGAATGGTTTTAGAATATTTAGTGTGTTTTAAGTTGGTTTCCCGGGTCTGTTTGCATTAAGGTATATAGTAACTGACAAGCAGACATTTTTTATCCAGGTTAAAAAAAAATCATTTCTTGGTTTACTTTGTATTCAGGTGCAGGTATAGGAGTAAATGTTAGCCAGTGGAATATGAATGGAAATGGTGGGGGCTTCTTTTGTGTTTCCCCTAAAGAGAAATGAGTTTGGCTCCCTACATCCTACCTTCTCCTTTTTTCCTGTGACTGGAATGGAGTCAAAATGGTGAAAGCTTTTTTTTTTTTTTTTTCTCTGAAGTGGAAAACTCTGGAACATGTGCCCCAGATATTTATATGAAAGAGATATAAATTTCTGTTTTATTTAAGCCACTGTTATTTTGATCTTAATGTTACATCACCTAAATTGATATCCTAATTCAAGTATTGGAATACATTAAGCAGGGTGCAGTGGTTCATGGCTGTAAGTGCATCACCAAGGAGGTTCAGGTAGGATTGCTGCCAATTTGAGGCCAGCCTATTGTCTTAGCTTCTTTCCTGTTGTGACAAAATACCCTAAGAAAAAGCAATTTAAGAAAGGGTTTGTTTTAGCTTACAGTTCCAGAGAGATAACAGTCACTATAGCTGGGAAGAAAGGGATCAGGAGCATAGATCAGCATGTCACATTGCATCAGGAAGCAGATGAATGCATGCTAGTGCTCAGTTTGCTTTCTCTATTCCGAACTGTCTAGGATCCCCTACTTGGGGGAATAGTCTTGCCCATAGTTAAGATGGATCTTCTCATAGCAGTCAGGATAATCCCCCATGGACAGATCATTCTAGATCTGCCAGATTAACTGTTAACACTAATTGTCACAGCTGTATAGTGACCTTTAGGCCACCCTGAGCTACAATGTAAGACTTGCTCCCAAAAGCAAAACAAAACAACCCCTGTCAAATATCATATACTTCATAATATGATTAGGCATTGGCTGAAAGAATAGACATTTTCTCAAAAAAAACCTTGAGGGCAACAAGATTTTGTACTAACTCAGTTTATCACCTGAAAGCAATTCAGAAAATAACCAGGCAGCTTTTACCTTTAAGATATCCAATATATACAAAGAGCTCAAGAAGCTGAACTCCAGAAATTCAAATAACCCCATTAAAATGGGGTACAGAACTAAACAAAGAATTCTAAACTGAGGAATACCTAAGGACTGAGAAGCACTTGAAAAAATGTTCAACATCCTTAATCATCAGGGAAATGCAAATCAAAACAACCCTGAGGCTCCACCTCACACCAGTCAGAATGGCCAAGATAAAAAATTCAGGTGACAGCAGATGCTGGCGAGGATGTGGAGAAAGAGGAACACTCCTCCGTTGCTGGTGGGATTGCAAGCTGGTACAACCACTCTGGAAATCAGTCTGGTGGTTCCTCAGAAAAATGGACATAGTACTACTGCTAGATCCAGCAATACCTCTCCTGGGCATATACCCAGAAGATGTTCCAACTGGTAATAAGGACACATGCTCCACTATGTTCATAGCAGCCTTATTTATAATAGCCAAAAGCTGGAAAGAACCCAGATGTCCCTCAACAGAGGAATGGATACAGAAACTGTGGTACATTTACACAATGGAGTACTATTCATCTATTAAAAACAATGAATTTATGAAATTGTTGGGCAAATGGATGTATCTGGAGCATATCATCCTGAGTGAGGTAACCCAATCACAAAAGAACTCACTTGATATGCACTCACTGATCAGTGGATTTTAGCCCAGAAACCTAGAATACCCAAGATACTACTCCCAAAACACAAGAAAATCAAGAAGGAAGACCAATGCATGAATATTTCATTCCTCCCTAGAATAGGGAATAAAATATCCATGGAAGGAGTTGCAGAGACAAAGTTTGGAGCTAAGACGAAAGGATGGACCATCCAGAGACTGCCCCACCCGGGGGTCCATGCCATAATCAGCCACCAAACACATACACTATTGAATACGCCAGCAAGACCCTGATGGAACACAGGGCCCCCAATATAGGAGCTAGAGAAAGTACCCAAGAGCTGAAGGGGTCTGTAACCCTATATTAGGAACAACAATATAAACTAACCAGAACCCCTAGAGCTCATGTCTCTAGCTGCATATGTAGCAGAAGATGGCCTAGTCAGCCATCATTGGGAAGAGAGGCCCCTTGGTAGCAAACTTTATATGCCCCAATACAGGGCAACACCAGGGCCAAGAAGTGGGAGTGAGTGGGTAGGGGAGCAGGGTGGGGGGAGAGTATTGGGGACTTTTGGGATAGCATTTGAAATATAAATGAAGAAAATAATAAGAAAAGAAAAGATTTGCCCTTCTCCAGGTAATTTCTAAGTTTCTAACTCAACTAGTTGCAGGTCTTTTGTCACTACCTCCTCAAAAAAAAAAAAAAAAAAAAAAAGCCCCATATCTGTCGGATCTTCTAGTGAGCTCTCAAGATGATTACGGTCTTGGTCTAGGAGTTGTGTCCTTATCTCCCAGAAAGGAGAATATTCTCTTTCCATCTTTGGCAAGGGATTTGTCTCTAGTCAGATAAATTATGGCCCAGGGCAGTGGCATGCAATATTGTTTAACTGGCATCTAAAGACTGTGACTGGCATCTTCCTGTTTTTCCTAAGTATGGCTAGGATGGAAATGATGAGTGTCTTCTCTGAGCAAAAGCTTATGACAAAGGTTTTTGAAACGTGCTAATATTTTCTTACTGTTCAAGTGGTTCTTTAAAATTTGCAACAGTTGAAAAGATAAAAGAGAGACTGAGGATGCAGCTAAGTTGGAAAAATGCTTGCCTAGCATGCACAAAGCACTGTGCTCAAACTCCACAACTTCATAAAGTAAGCATTGTTGGCATACATGCCATATAATCGCAGAAGGCATGGAGATGGAGGCAGGAGGATCAGAAGTTCACATCGAAAGCTCTGATATAGCACATCTTGACTGGCCTATGTCCTGTCTCCAAAAGTGTAAATTAAGAAAAGGCAAAACACTTGAAATCTTTCAGGAGGCCTCTTTGTTTATGCTAGGTTGTAAGACCTAAAGTAAAATGCTAACATTACTCAGAACAAAAAAAGAGTATCATGTAAATCTATAAATTAGAATATGTAATTTGGAAAATGTAAGTTTATTATTGTCTAAAAACCCAATAATACATACTGGAGGATGATTAGTTCATTCTTTTAGTAGTACTTATCTCATTATATAATATAGTTTTGTTCTGTTTGATACCTTAGTCTGAAGTAATTTGGATAGAGTTGTAATAATGTATGCTTCCATATTAAATTTGATGTCTGAAGTTTGGAATCTTATTTGGCCTGTGGCTTTGTACATATTGACTAAGATTAAGATTGCTTATTTGGAGGTATAGTTATTATAAAATTAACATTATTCACTTTGCTAGAAGATTTTTAAAAAATGCAAATTGAAATAGAATTGGTGCTTTCATGATAAAATGGAAAAAAAAAACACTGAGGCATATATATAGTATACATAGACCTCTTTTTTGTGTGTATGATCAGACATGTGCTCCTCAACATACTCTAGCTCAATGGCAAGTTCTAGGCCAAATGAGAAATCTTGTCTCAAAAAACAAGGTTAGTCTGGGCATGGTGGTATAGGTCTTTAATCCTAATATTCAATAATTAATGGCAGGTGTCTTTCTGAGTTTGACGCTGGCCTGATCTACTCCGCAGGTTCTAGGCCATCCAGGACTGCATAATGAAATCATGTCTTTAAAAAAAGCTGGATGGCACACATGAAGAAGAACACAAGAGTTTGACTTCTGACCTCCCAATGCATGCAAGCCCACAAACATGCTCACACAAACACACATAGACACACACACAAAGAAGCAGAGAGAATAACGATTAAGTATATATTTGCATATACATGTATGTGTATTTATTGGTTTTGCGTTTCTTCATGTCTTCCTTTCTTGGAGTTGCTATCTGTTGGCATTTTTTATTACATTACAGCTTTGCCCCATCCACCTTCCTTGTGCTTTACTAGCCCTAAAATGTAAGTGTGTGGACTCAACATTATTGTTCTGTGCCATCTGCTTCAGGGTACAATTTCTTAAATATGTCTTGTATGTTATATCTTCTCGATGTCAATTACCTCGTTTTTACTTTTTAAAATACATTTATTTTGCCTTTATGCTTGAAACAGTAGACAGGTTTCAGTTTGTTTGTTTGTCTGTCTGTTTGTTTTGTCAGTAGTTTGAATGTTGAAGTGTCATGATGCTGCCTCCTTTTCTTCCCTTCCTCTCTGACTCACTCATCTTTGTCTTGTTATGTGGCCTCAACTGGTTTGGAAGTCACTTATGTAGCCCAGGTTGGCCTTGCTCATGGAGTGGTTCCTGCTTTTAGCCTCCTGTAGTGCCAGCACTCTGCCTATGTGCCATCAAGTCTTGATTTCTATTGTTTCTAACCAGAAACTCGCTATTGACCTGGCTGAGTCTGCCTTGTATGTGACAAGCTCGTTTTACTTCTTTTAACATTTTCCTAGATTTCCAGTTTGAGTGTGTGTCTTAGCATGGATCTTCTTGTGTTTATTTATTTTTTTTTGAGGTGTGTCGAGGTCTTTAGATGTGTGCTAGTTACTGTTCCATTGCTGAGAAGAGACACCATGACTAAAGCAACTCTTATATAAGAGCATTTAACTGGGAACTGGCTTACAGTTCTAGAGGTTTCGTCATTATCATCATGGTGGGGATCATGGTGTCATGGCTCTGGAGCAGTAGCTGGCATGGCCAGAATGCTTGAACACATATCTAGAATTTTTGTAACATGGCCCAAATAAAGTTTAAACAAATAGCTGGGATTTTTGTGGTCCAGTGAAGTTGACACATGCAATTAACTAACGCAATATGCTCAAAGGTAGCTCCTGTTTTCCTGAGGACTGCTTCTTTCTCTTCATTCTGTTTTCTTCTTCAGATAGCATGATCTTTGTCAGTACAGTCTACAAATTCACTGATTCTTCTGCCAGCTAAATATCTGGAGCCTCTTTAATGAGTTCTTCAAATAATTAAGTCCAAAGTTTAGGATACTTTTCAGTGTAGAGAAATATTGTTAAGGTAGTGGAGTTCCCATCTGTTTCTCCCTTTACCATCTTACTTTAGTGGTATATATTCATTATGGTTTATGAGTCAGTGATTCATAAATTATTGATTTATTGATTATTGATACTGCTAATAAAGTTTCCAGACTTCATTCAGGCCTCATTTGTAATCTGACGTGAGAATTCAGGAGAGGTAATAGCCAAATCCCATTAAGCAAAACGATTTTGCTAACATTTCTATAAAGCTCAACCTGTCTTTTTATTGAAGGAACCCATTGGAATTCTGTTCTGTTTTTCTTTTAATTTATACTTTGTGTGTGTGTGTGTGTGTGTGTGTGTGTGTGTGTGTGTGTAGGGGGACAGGGAGCACATGTGTGCATATAGAAGTCGGAGGACAACTTCTGGATATGGATTCTTCTCTTTGACCATGTGGGTTCCAGTGGTGGACTCAGGTTGCTAGGTGTGGCAAGCAAGAAATGCCTTTACCTGCTGGGTCATCTCACCATCTCTCCATTTTGTGTCATACATTGGATGTGGCCTAGGTCATAAATAATAACTAAGTGACAGTGAAATAATAAGAGTAAATTATAATATCTCTGCTATGTTCAATTATAAATGGTTCTCTTAAAACCCGATATCTTTATTAAGTTTCTCAAGTTTTATTAATTCTGATGATTTTTAAGGGGGGTACTATAAATTCTTACACCCCCACCCCGCTCTTACAGGGTTTTCCTCATATACTTATTTAACTGATTATTGCTTGTCTACATATCTATTTCCTTTAGACAAACTATAATTTCCTGAGAAGTAGATATCATACCTCAGAGCCTAGCCTAAGCATATAACATAGGCACTATATTAATAAAAATACACAAAAAGATGAGAACTATATCAAGAGTTTCTAAGATTTTGTCATAGGGTAGAGAGCTCTGTTTATTATCTTTCCTGTCAAAATTCTCTCTGAAGTGCTCAAAAAATCATTTTAGCTTTTTTCTACCTGTTAACTGAAGAACTTAATAACAGTTCATATTTATGAAGGAAAGATAAAAATCAAAGAAAAGCAATGGGCTTGCAATAAGCTTTTCTAACAATTCATAAATAAGAATTGACCATGTATGTTTATAACAACAGTAACTTTCAGGAAATGAATTCTTACTTGCTCTGTCGATTATCCATAATATGTTTTACAGTTCCACAAATTTAATTATTTGTGGGTTGGATTTTTGTTTTGTTTTGTTTTGTTTTGTTTTAGACAGGGTTTCTCTGTGTAGTCCTGAGTCCTGGAACTCCTTTTGTAGACCAGGTTGGCCTAGAACTCACAGAGATCTGCCTACCTCTGCTTCCCAGTGCTGGGATTAAAGACGTGTGCCACCACTCCTGGCTATTATTTGTGTCTTTCATTCCATGCAGAAAACATTGTAAAGCCCTTTGAAATACTAATCGTCACCTTTCTGTTTGGGGACTAACAGAATCTGAAAGCTGGAACAAATCTTATATGTTCATTCTAAAACAAAGAAAATTCATATGCAGGTCCTATAAGCAGCTTTTGAGAGAGTGCTTCACAGTAGAGTAAGTGAAGAGTGGCATAGCTTCCTGATGACCATGGAGCCAGTCTCATCATGGGATCATCATTTATTTCAAAATAACTACTACTTAACTCTAGGTGCAAGATTCAGTCCTTTAAAAAGACCCACACTCAGTGTAAATATTATCTTATCCACTGTTTCTGTTAGTCAGGTTAGCATAGCCTAATTTTAAATATCACAAGTGACTTCTTAGTTCCTGGCATTGATATGTCTTTCCTTCGAAGATGAGACATCATTATCTCAACAATTGAAGCCCTATTAAAATGATGAACAGTCAGTCCCCACGCACTTCTTGTTGGCACAAACTCTTCCTGCCAGAACTCCAATTTCTATTTTTCAGAGAATACTGATAAATCTGAGCGCCATCTTTCACTAATTATGTGACCAAAACCAAGTCATTTTTACATCTTTCAGCCTGTGTTTTCATTCATTAAGAGGAAATAATACTATCTAAACAAAAATAGGCTAATAAGGAAGACTGAGGTTTTCTATATATATAAAAAGAACAATCATCATTAATTGTATAATGACTGCAGTATAACAGTAAATGACAGAAATAAAGCAAATACCTCTACTAAGTAGGATTTATCATCTTAATTAGAAGCTTGTACTTAAAGGGGTTCCCCAAATGACACAAGTGATTTATGTCAATTTACGAAAAGAGATGATAAATTCATAAAATATCATTAGCACTTTTGGGGGATGCGGGGAGGAGCCAGTCTTCCTATGTCACCCCAGGCTGTCCTTGAGCTTTGTGCTAAATGTTGGGATTACAGACATATATGACCCTGTCAATCTCATTTTAGTCTTGCCAGTTGTTACTCATTAAATTGTTTACAAAGCACGGTTATTAAATTGAACAACATCATTGAAAAATCTGAGGCTGGAGAGATGATAGCTCAGTAGTTAGGAAACTTGCTGCTGTAGTCCCCTGCCCCACATTCCTCGCCTTGTGAAGACCTTCCTTCAAGCTGTTTCATCACTATAGAACCTCTAATAAGAAAGCAGTGACTAGAAGTAGCATTTTCTTATGTTTTGGGGCAAAGTTTGAACCCGACCGAGGAGAAGGTATGGAAACCTCTGAATTTGTCCTCATGTCATATAACTACTCTGGGGCTAGAGCTTTGTGGCTAATGCTTTAAATGGGGCAGTCTTGTTGGACTAAGCCCTTCAATCTGTGTGGATTGAATCATAGGGCAGCCAGCTGGGGTGTAGTATTAGAGAACTGTTATTAGAAGGGGCGGGGTGGGGGTTGAGATGCCCTGCAGATACAAACTATCAGGGAAACCCCACAGGTCCTCACAGGCATTTCCAGTTTACAAAAGAAAACAAATGCAAGCTCTCAGAGACTGCACAACTCCACATCAAGTTAGTATATGGTAAGATGGCAACTCCAAGCTGCTCTTAGCCCTGTTTTGTCCTTTCTTGAAATTGTAATATGCTTGAGAGAAAGAGCCAATCTTTTCTTTTACTTAGGGTTTTTTTTTTAGATTTATTTATTTATTATATGTAAGTACACTCTAACTGACTTCAGACACTCCAGAAGAGGGCGTCAGATCTCATTACAGATGGTTGTGAGCCACCATGTGGTTGCTGGGATTTGAACTCAGGACCTTCAGAAGAGCAGTCAGTGCTCTTACCCGCTGAGCCATCTCTCCAGCCCTTTACTTAGGTTTTGTCTTTTCAATTTGATTGCTTACATCATTTATTGATCTTAAAGAAACTGTAAGTTTTACTATTTGCCCTTCAAAAGTTAGCAGCACAGACAGCTGAGAAAGTGTAAGGGTTTTTGTTGTTGTTGTTTTATTTTGTTTTTTCTTGATTTTCTTCTAAAAATTTTAATTTTTTTAAAAATAGGACACAAGTATCTTTAAGTAAAAATAACTTTCAGTCAATTTGGAAACTACCCCAGGCTTTCTCTTGATGTCTTACAAAGTTGCTGTTGTCTAGTTATCACCACTGGGTTTTCATCTTTAACATAACCCTCACAGGGCTAGAGCTTAATCACCAGTTATTTGGCAGGCAGTGTTCTATTTGTTCTGGTTTTGCTATTTTTCAGAAACCTTCTGAATTGTACTCAATCACTCCATAGACTCACCTTGTAAGTGATTTGGAATCATAATGAGAAGACAGGATAGACTTTACAGATTTCATATTGATCCCCTGTGAACTGATCTTTATTATTGAGAATTTTAGTATCCATTCTCAGTTTGCAAGGCTTTGAGTGCTTAGAAATGAATTTGTGGACTTGAAAACAGTAAGGAACCTCAGAGATCATCTAGCAGAGGGGTCTCAGAGTTCAACTAAGAGGTTAAAATTAGTCAGGGTCAAGCATCTACTGGGACATTTGTCTTGGTGAGAAAAATCTAGGTTTCAGAATGTATTATGTACTTTCCAGTGTGAGACTATGAGGACCAGGAGTCTGGAGATCAGATGAGAATGTCAGTTTGTCAATGTATTAACACTGTAGTCTGGAAGCTTTTGGAATTTTCCATGTTGACTTTGAGATTTTATGGTGTCTTCAAGACTAGTAACTTCTACTATGTTGTTTTAAAAGATGTGTGTGTGTGTGTGTGTGTGTGTGTGTGTGTGTGTAGGTGTGTAGGTGTGTATAGGTGCCTGTCAAGGCCAAGTGATCAGATCCCCTGTAGCTGGAGTTACAGACAGTTGTGAACTACCGGATGTGGGTGATCCAAACTTAAGTGTCCTCTCCAAGAACAGCAAGCTATAGCAGACATCTGTCTGGCCCTCTTCGGCTTTCACTATGTAGGTTTTTTGCTTGTTGGTTAGTAGATTTTGAGAGATTTAAAATCAGCAATAATATCATAATATGATTGCCAATATGTTCTTAGGTAGAACTGTATAAAACAAAAATGGCATTTAATTAGAATACAGCTTTTTACATTTATTGTTGTGTATGTGTGCATGGCACATGCAAGCAAGTCTAGATCAGAGGTCAGCTTATAAGAGTTGGTTCTTTCCTTCTGCTGTGTCAGCCTGGGGGATCAGATTCAGGGTTTTATGCTTGGTGTCAGGCCCCTTTACTCACTAAGCCTTATTACTTGCCCTAGAATATGGTATTAAGTATAATTCAAGATTATTCAAAACTAAGATAAAACATTATGAAATATTTTATTAGAGTATATATGTATTTCACTTTTGACTCTCACTTAAAATAATTGAATGACTGTAGACAGGCTCCTATGATGTGTTTAGGCTGCCTGCTTTGTGTGAGTTGGGGAGGGGGTAGATGCTGCTGATGGAATGCAGGGCCTCCACGCATGTTAAACAAGTGCTTCTACTGAGCTATACCCCCAACCTCATTCTCTTGTTCTTGACAACACTACTGTGGTGATTAATTTGTGTGTGCATCATATGTGTGTCTTTGTGTACAGATTCCTAAAAATGTTATTCCTGTGTCAAAATGTTTGTCTTTAATTTTGGTTTTGTCAAAAATTGTGTCAATATGATTTCCTACTAGCATTGAATGAGCAGGCTTAATTTCTTCAGGTTCTCAATATGGTATGTTTACTCTTGGTTGTTGCCACTCTGAAAAATCATATCTCAGTATGATTATCTCTCTGTCTATTGTGTGTACATATGTCTGTGTGTCCCTGCGCCTGCGCGCCTGCGCACATGCATGCACATAGAATGGTTAGAGGACAACTATTGGATTTCATCTCCAGGACTCAGTCAGTTTATCGGCCTTGGCAACAAGCACTTATATTTCTGGCCCCAATTTTCAGTCTTTAATATATGTATAGCCTAGTAACATTGTATATTCTTTCCATTTATTTATTTAACATCCCAATCACTGTCCCCCTCTCGGTCTCCCCATTACACTCCCTACCTCCATCCTTCCTCTCTTCCTCTGAGAGAGTGGAGGCCCCCTCCCCTGGGTATCTCCCCACCCTGCCCCAGCAAGTTACTACAGGACTAGCTCCATCCTCTTCTACTGAGGCCAGACAAGGCCTAGCCCAGTTGGGGGAATGGATTCTACAGACAGGCTACAGCTTTAGGGATAGCCCCCATTTCAGTTGTTGGGGACCTACATGAAGATCTAGCTGCACATCTACATATGTGCAGAGGGCCTAGGTCCAGCCCATGTATGTTATTTGGTTGGTGGTTCTGTCTCTGGGAGCCCCCAGGGTCCAGGTTAATTGATTCTGTTGGTCTTCCTGTGGAGTTCACATCTTATATATATCCAAGAGTCAGTTTTGTTTTTCTTTCATGACTTCATTTTTTGATTATTTTAATTGATCTTAAACATTTATTTTTCTGTGTGTGTATGCATGAATATGCATGTAAACAAAACAAAGGCAAACTTTGAGTAGTTGTTTCTATCCTTCTATTATGTGGGTTGAATTTAGGTCATCAGACTTAACTACTAGTGCCTTTACCTGAAGAGCCTTCTCGCAGGCTCCATACTAGTTGCACACTAACTGGTTATCCAATACCAAATGGCCAGCACGGAAAACATACATACAAGTAACATTATACAGCCTAAAAACACAAATACAAGTAATATTATACAGACTGAAAAACATACAAGTAACATTATACAGTCTAAAAACACAATACAAGTAACATTATACAACCTGAAAACATACATACAGGTAACATTATACAGCCTGAAAGCATGTGTACAGGTAACTTTATACAGCCTGAGAAGATTTTACGAGTGTGTGAGGGTTTTTTTTTTTGTGTGTGTGTGTGTGTGTGTGTGTGTGTGTGTGTGTGTGTGTGATAGATAGATAGATAGATAGATAGATAGATAGATAGATAGATAGAACACAGTTAATTAAAAGGAGCCATGAATTTGAACGAGAGCAAGGGAAAATACATGGGAGGATTTGGTGGGAGGAGGAGAGTGAACGGGGAAATGATATCATTATATGAATTGAAAGAAATTGGGCTTCTACTCTTAATTGAACAGAAGGATTGGGGACTTTTTATTAGAATGTTGACTCTCTGTAATATAAATAGATTTTCTTCCTCAGGTTGTTATTTCTATTTTTCTCCTTTTCATTTTTATCGCTATCTAAACTCAGAACATGAGTAAAATAGTGTTCTGGATTGTCTTTCTTTTAAAAATATAAATAATAACATTTTCATGTCATCCCTGAGTCTCTGCCATATCATTTGATCCTCTAGTAGTTCCTTGTGTCCCACGATAAAAATTTGTAGCATTTAAAATACATAGTCTTGGGCCAGTGAGTAAAGGTACTTATCACCAAACCTGATGATCTCAAAACTCCAATGGTGGAAAGAAAGAACCTGCTCCTCCTGGAGGTTTGTTGCCCTGTGACTTATACACACACACACACACACACACACACACACACACACACACACACACCCCATGCCTAGGGAGGCTAGGGGCATCCATCCCTTGGAGCTGGAAGTAGAGGAATTGTAAGCTTCTGGAAGAACAGCAAGTTTTCTTAAGCACCTCTCTAGCTCCTTAGTCTTGAACTCCAGTTCCTTCCATCATGTTATAATCTTTTTTTAAATTTACATATAATTTTATTGAATCATCACAACAATTACTAATGTATTAATTACTGTCTCATTTTTCTTTTTTTTCAATTTTTATTAGATATTTTCTTAATTTACATTTCAAATGCTGTCCCTAAAGTTCCCTCCCTCCTCCCACCGCCCTGTACCCCTACCCACCCACTCCCACTTCTTGGCCCTGGCGTTCCCCTGTATTGGGGCATATAAAGATTGCAATACCAAGGGGCCTTTCCTCCCAATGATGGCTGACTAGGCCATCTTCTGCTACATATCTTAAGGATGTTGTTGTTGTTGTTGTTTCTTGGAGTAGGGGACACAGTACTTGGATTCCATTTTCTGGTGCAGTGTACCAAATTCTAGGAAGTTCCAAGCTTTGTAAGTTTATTTTAAATTTAGTTATTTAAGATTTTGGGTTCAAAGTATCATTTTGTGGTAACCTTGGTAAAAATTGATATGTAAATTTTTCATATAGTTACTTTCAAAAACAATTTTAACATCTAAGATATCTTAAATGGTTGGTATAGTATTAATATGGTCTCTGAGTTTTTCCTGCCCTATTTTCGCTCCTTTGTTTCAGTGTGATCCCCAAAGCCTTCTTTGGAAGGCTTGGAGTGTTTAGTAGGATTGGCAGTGCTGGGAAATGAGGATCAAATTGGTACTGGATTAGTGTGTTTCTTTACTTGTGGAAAGACTGGAAAGGACACAGCAAGGTACATGTTGGTTAGTTTGAACTTTTCACCCTAGCAAGTTCTGTGTAACTCATGCTTACCAAGTAGGTGTTTGATTTAATGATAGGAACTGAAGTTTAGAGGCTAGATTAATAAATCAAATTACTGTCTGCTATTGAGAGAGTAAAGCGGAATGAAGACCCTATTATGTGAGGTCAGATGGTCCTATGCAGGAAGAAGACTAAAATAGAGTGTACTGCCTTTTTCCCATTTAGCTGTGGAAAAGTCTTCACAAGAAGGTAATTAGCTTGGTTTGCACAGGGCTGTGCTTTCTGCAGAACTGGTTTCCTTCTATCCATGGATCCTGAGTTGTTAAGATGCTTTCAAATTGTTTGAATTCTTCTATTATTGCAAATTTAGTCATGTACCAAATTTATTCCTGTGCAGTCTTCAGTGACAAAATGGTTTCCTCATTTGTATGTATAAAAACAATGCCAGGGACAAAACCAAAAACTCAGGATTCAAGTGATTTTGTTCTCTCTTTGAGCAGAAGAAAAGATCTGTTGAGATGAAGATGATAATTTCAGCAATGAAGAGAACATTCTAGGCCCAGGCAGCTTTTAAATTCGGTGCTCGTAATTTATGAAATAAAGTCTAAGCCTTATCTTTCTGTCAGTTCTTATAGCTACCTGCTTACTTACATATGCAGAAACAAGATTAATTCTAGAGCTGATGAGATTGCTCAGTGGGTAAAGGCACTTGTCACACAAGCCTTACTGTTTTTTGATCCCCAGAACCCACACTGTGGAGGGAGAGAACAGAATTCAGTAAGTTGCATTCTAATCTCCACACCTGTGTCTGTCTGTCTGTCTGTCTCTGTCTCTGTCTCTCTCTCTTAGTCTCTCTGTCTTTCTCCATAAATAAATGTAATAATTTTTAAATTCTCCTAATTCTAGGTGTTATTTATTACTGTGAGACATTTGGTTATTTGTTTATAAAGTTGATGGCTAGTAACCTCAAATCTTGTCTTTGGAAGGTACTGTAGAGGACATCTAGTTCAGTACAAAACTGGTTTCTATCAGGGACAAACTGTTTCCAGCCACCCCTTCCTGCCACCTGCTGGTCTTCTCTGTGTTTGTTCTGCTTTAGAGATACAGGCCTTCTCTGTTCCTCAGCTCATCAAGTTCTTCTTTGTATTGCCTTGAATGCTCTTCTCATGACCCTGTGCCCATGGCTTACTTCTTTCCATAGAAAAGAATGCGGTTTCTCTGACAGATCACTCTCAGACCACCTATCGAAAAGACTCTTTCCTATCATCTGCCATGGCTTCATTTTTTATAGTACTTGTCACTGTAAATTTATCATGCTTGTTTGTTGCCCACATCCCTTTAGTGTTATGAAAGCAAGAAGCAGGCTGGTATTCACCAGCTTATTCCAAAGCCTGTTTACCATCAGGCATCTAACAAGTACGACCAATGTGAGCAGAATAAATATGACTGGTCCTTGCCTAATCACTACTGGGCTGAAATCTCTTTCTCTTTCTTTCTTTCTTTCTTTCTTTCTTTCTTTCTTTCTTTCTTTCTTTCTTTCTTTCTCTCTCTCTCTCTCTCTCTCTCTCTCTCTTTCTTTCTTTCTCTCTTTCTTTCTTTCCTACCAGTAATCTTAATTCTACTCCATGAAATAAACCTGCACTTGGGCTTCCATTTTCTCAAGTTCAGATGGGATGTCAGTTATTTTTTATAGAAGACAAACTCGATTTCTTCATTAGCTTTCTGACTGGGTGTGATTTGAGGAGTGTGATAAACTCTGGTTTATCTGTCCCTAAGAATATTTTGGCTTTGGTTTTTTTTTTGTTTTGTTTTGTTTTTTGTTTTTTTTTTTTTAAGTTTTTAGTTTTTAGTTTTTCGAGACAGGGTTTCTCTGTACAGCCCTGACTATCCTGGAACTCACTTTGTAGACCAGGCTGGCCTCGAACTCAGAGATCCGCCTGCCTCTGCCTCCCGAGTGCTGGGATTAAAGGCGTGTGCCACCATGCCCGGCATATTTTGGCTTTGTTAACGGTATCTAGCAATAGACATACTGTGTGGAACCTAAGCCTCAGTGACAGAAAGGACATAGCATTTTTGTTTAACTCATTAATGCAGTGCTCAATGTTTTATCTTCAATAAGAATTCTCATTTGCATCCAAATAAATGGTGAAGAAACTATATATGGTGTCTTAGGGTCATTGTGAATTTTTAAGAACATGTTTTATGATTGAATATAGAAGCATAGAAATTCCAAAAACACAAATATACACTAGGGAATAGTTACAAGTAAATCGTTAGTTAAGCCAGTAATTAAATAGAAATGAAATCTCCGAAAGACCCTGTTAGTATGTGTCTCTTCTCCATTTTGCAGCTCCCTAGAGATAATTAATATCCTGATTTTTGTAACAAACATATAATCACATATATGTCTACATGTTATGGTTTGTGGCTTAGTTTTTCTGTTTTAACATCATACATAAAAGAAATGAGGTGGTTTTTATTAGTTTTCTGTTGTACAGCAAGTTGCCACTATTGTTCCTCTAAAAATCTCCTGTTATGCTTTAGCTCACACCTCTGTTGGGGCAGAAATGCATGACTGAGTTTTCTATTCAGGACATAATGAGGCTAACACTCTGCCTCTTGTATTTTTTTTTTCTTTTAGTAAATAGGTTCTCTCTTTATAGTCCCAGACTAGCCTCAGACTCAATTTTCCTGCCTCACCTTTCCAAATGCTGGGGTTACAGGTGTGTTCATAGTCTACCATATCTAGCTTCAAATAAACACACAAATAAAAATAGAAAACCAAGAAAAATGTAAATTGTAACTTTGATTTTCAAGGACCAACTTTGCCCTTTTTTAAAAACCTACTTAATTATGTTTCAGGGTGTCAAGCTTGGTGCTAAAAGCCTTTACCTACAAAGGCTTATCATCCTCTGACCCCTGGCAGTTCCCTTTTCTAAGTATTGATTTAGCTTCTTGCCATAAATTTGTGGCATTGTAATTTTTAAATGTTAAGACTTCTTGTTTGTCTCACTAATAGGATGTTTTGGGGATTACTAACTTCCAAACATATTAATATTTTTTTCAATTATTTCTTTAGTGTTTGACTTCCTCCATGTTTTAAGTATGGAAAGAGAATATCTTCTGATACCAGCCCTTGTAATTTGGTTTGAAATACATTATGGCCTAGCATACCATCCGTTATAAATGTGTATGTGCTAGAGAATTAGAAAAAACGTATTGTGTAGGTAATTTGGTGTTTTTAGAAACCATCTAGGATCTTCTGAATGCTGACTCTTTCTCATTGAGTTCTTCTTGCATTATTCTCTTGTTTTGCTATTCTAACTCACTGAGTTTTGTCTCTCACCCTTTGGACCAACCAGTCATCAAAATGCTTGCTCCCCCCCCACACACTTTTTCTACTTTAAACCTGCAGTCATTTCCTGGGCTTTCCTGATCATCTGACTCTTTGAGAGCCCTGTGAGTCCCTTGCCGTCTGTTTAGCTCTTGCTTGTGGGCTCTCACCTTGTATTTCTTTCTGCCTCCTAGTGTTTCCAATCTGTCCACTGTAAATGAGAAATGATTTGTGACACTAGTACCAGGTCTAGATTGGTGCTCTTTTCCTTTAAGATGAGCAGTGATACCCTGAATCTTAATATGGAACCATCTTAGTCCAAGGTACATTTAGAGATTTTATCTGGATCACTGGGATGACATAAGGCCACAGTTCTGCTCTGTCCAAAGGCTGACGTATTGCTGGTTTCTTTTGTCTAGAGATGGTAGCTAGCTCTTTTGGGCTTCAGTTTCAAATGACTAGTGATGTACCAAGCTTTGTCCTTTTGAAACACCCTTGACTTTGATATTCGTGCCCCTATATCAGTAAGGATTTCATAAGCAACCTGTTTTTCTTTTCATTTTCCCTGATTTCTTCAACTTCCAAAAAGGATCAAAGCCGTTTAGAGTAGTTTGGGCTACTTCTCCTGGTTCTATTCTTTTGTGTTGATTTGAACCAGATACTTCTTTATAATCTTAACTATCATAGCTTTCAAGTTCTTTTTAAAAAAGTATTTCCCCAGCATTTGTATTTGTCCTCAAAGACACATTTCATCCAAGTTACATAATTTGCCATTAACAGAAACTAAAGTGTCTTTGTCTTCATTCCATTTTTTCTCTTTTAAGATTAATCAGTGTTATTCAGCTAAATTTGGCAGCTTTTTTTTTTTGCCGCAGTATGAATACTGGTAGTTAAAACACAGATTTTGACACCTATGGTATGTATGTACTGGCATATTTAAATTGGGATTCTCAGTTTACCTTGTTTGGCTTGCTACAGAGACTAGGTAGTAACACATCTACTGTATCTCTTGCTGTGGACCAGTTTTCGGTGCTGGGTCATCTTAGTGGAGATCATTTACGTGTTACCTCAGTTCCCTTGAAATAAATTATACTGTAATTTTCAGAATAAAGGATATTTAGATATTTCCTGGATCTTTCAAACCAACCTTAGGAAATGAGGATTAACTCTTCAAAATATTCTAAGCATCTTTTAACTAAACATGCATCTTCACTGCAACCTCAGACATCACAATTTTTCCTCCCTCTGTATAATGAGAAGCTCTATGGGAGTGAGAGGCTGGACCACTTAATTCACCACAGCCTTGTGTGTCTTTTCAATCAGTTAGTCTGTATGTATGATGCATATCGTGTGTGTTTACCATGAGACGTGAGAGTAGAGGTCAGAGGTCTGGTCTTTCGCTGGCTTCCAGGGCTCTGAACTTCAGTTGTCAAGCTGGTGTGACCAGTGCTTTCCAGGTGACCCATCTCCGCAAGACCCTTGTGGGTATTAGTTACCATTTCCCCGGAACATGGGAGATGGTCTCAAAAGGAGATTTTAAATAAATAATAGAATGTTTGACCTTTTTCCCCAAACTGTAACATTGTAAGACAGGTATCTGAACATATGCCTGTGATCCCAGCACTTGAGAGACTGAGGAAGGAAGATTGCCATGAGTTTGACGCCAGCCTAGGCTATAGATTTTGTGACACCCCCATCTAAAAAACAACAACAAAGGATTGTAACATAATTTTTACTGAATATCATAGTAACCCCTTAAAGCAGTGGTTTCAATCTGTGGGTCAGGACCCTTTTGATAAACCTATCTCCAAAAATATTTACATTACAATTCATAACATTAGCAAAATTACAGTTATGAAGTAGCAACAAAAAGAATGTTATGGTTGGGGTCACTAAAACATGAGGAGCTACATTAAACGGTCACAGCATTAGGAAGGTTGAGAACCACTCACTGCACTAGAGAATTGTGTGTAGATGGAAGAAACATGTTTTAGTTTTCTGAAGAAAGTATAATGAAAGGCAGTCAGTGTGATTGGAGCCAGGATAACCACATAGGGAACTAGCAGATGCTCTCAGAGGATGGATGCATGTGGCTTACAAGTGGACTTCAGCCTCTACCTTTGATGATGTGGGAAATCATTCTATAGTTTGCAGTGAGATGTAACATGAACCAGCGTACTGAAGGTTACTCCAAGTCCTATCAGGATTGTAAGAAGTTGGAGGGATATTATAATACTGATATTACTTATTCTTTGTGTTCATATCTGTCTGTTTCACTCTTTATTTGCCTCTGGTGGCACAGCTCTGTTAGAACTCTTAGTATATTTTGTAGAGTATTCAGTGAACTCCCATACCTGGCCTGGCTTCCATTCTTTTTTTTTTTTTTTTTTTTTTTTTTTTTTTTTTTTTTTTTTTTTTTTTTTTTTTTTTTTTTTTTTTTTTTTTTTTTTTTTTTTTTTTTTTTTTTTTTTTTTTTTTTATCCTTATAAAGGAATATTACTTCTACTTGTAACTCTACTCTTCCATGCAGATTTTATTTGTGCACATGAGTGCAGTACCCTCAGAAGGCCAGAAGAGGGTGGTGGATCACTGGAAATGAACTTGTAAGCATTTGTGAGCAAACTATGTAGGTGCTAGGAACCAAACATGGATCCTTTGCGAGAACAAAGTTCTCTGAACTACTGAGCCATCTCTTTAGGCCCAATATATTTATTTAAAACCAAACAAAGCTGTATCTGATAATTTACATTATTACCTGGTTGTGGGTATTCCTTTTTTTTTTTTTTCATCTCACTGTGCAGACCTGGCTGGCATTGAGCACACAGAGATCTGCCTCCTGGAGAATGCTGGGATTGAAGGGGTGGTTCACTATGCCTGGCTGTTGCAGGCTTTGTATGGTGGCAAATCTTCATCAGGATAAGAACATTTAAATATCATTCAATTATGCATATTCTAATTATTTGGAGGTCTTATCCTAGTTTACATTTTCACCATCACATTGGTAAGAACACTTCTTGTCTACATATCACATGAAGTACCTTTTTAAAAAAAATTTGAGATTCCATGGGCAACAATTTTCTTTGTTTAAATGTATTTCTTCCTTTTAAAACATTGTTTTTTTTTTTTTAATCTGTTACTGTTTGTAGAAGTAGGGCAAGTTTTTTTTTTAAATAAAAGAACTAGAACAAAAAAAAAAAAACCTAGAGCATAGTTTTCTATAACTTCAGTATTATCAAAATCAATACTGTTTAATCTGTAAGCATTTAAATTTTGTTTTTCTTTGACCTTGAACTCATAATCTGACCAAAGCTAGGTATGAATTTCTGATCCCAAGGGCTGAAATTACAGTCATGTACCCAACATACTTGGCTAGATTTAGGCTTTACATTTCTGGTAGAATTGCCACAGAGATAGTGATGTATGTTCTATCAGGAAACATGTAATGTTGGTTTCTTTCATTCTTGACCATGTTAACTTTGATCACTTAATTATGGTGTATCTGGCAGAATTCTTCACTTTAAAATTATACTTTGTTCTTTTGTAATTAATAGGTACCTACCTTGTGGGTAGATAGTTTGAGATAAGATAGTATTTTTCCTGTAACTTTCAAGTATAAATTTTAGCACATATTGATGACACTTGCTAAAGTAATTATTTCTAGAGTGGAGATTTTATAATTCTATCACTAACTTTATTATTTGTTATAGAACTTCATAAAAAGCTTTGCCTATATTTATTTATAGATATGTTTTTATTTCATTCTGCAAATTATATTTTATTAATATCTATCTATCTATCTATCTATCTATCTATCTATCTATCTATCTATCTTATCTATGTATATTTTCCTGTTGCCAATATGAGTCAGTTGAGCTTGGTTCCTAAGATCATTTGACATGCTCTGGTTGTTCTTCAGTCATTTCCTTACTTTCTGGCTCTGCACTTTTTCTGCCTTAGTCTTAAATTAGTCACTTCTTCAAAGAACTGGGAGTTTTTTCACTAGAGTATGCAGTGTGCTCAGAGCTGTTGGTATGCCATTACTTGTATGCTCTCTTAGGGCATAGATCTAGGGAATATGTCTATGTTAGAACATAAACATTTACATCTTTTTCTTGCCCTTTCATATTGCATTTCCCTTTTGTGGGACTAAGAAATGATGGTCTAATTCCTGCCTGGAGAAGGTAGGGCTTATAAGGCCCCACCCTGAGCAGAGAAACCATTGACAGTTGATAGATACCATCAGTTTTCTTCAGGGATGTGGCCCGTGGTAGGTTGTCCATGTTCCAGTGGATAGCACCCTACACCCATGCACATACTGGCTAAACTAATTGGACTCTGGGTTATTAAAAAGAAAAGATAGGAAACTGGGAAGAGGAAATGGTAGAGGTTTCATTATCCAGTGTATACTTACCTGTTTGGTCCAAAATATACATAAGGAAGTTTCTTGTCATCTGGGTATAATGACACATACCTTTAGCCCCAGAACTTGAGCATACTGGAGTCAGAGGCATATGAACTTCTGGGTTTCAGCTAGGAATATATAGATAGTGAGACTCTATCTTTAAATAAAATGGTTCTATCACTATTGAAGAAAAATTAAGATCTAAGTATGGTTGAGTACAATATTTGTTCTTAGTTTTAGAATGACGATACTAGGTAAATTCCTATTTTCAAAAGTTAACTAGTACTTCTTTCCTTCATAGTGGTCATGGTATTAATTTTAAACTAAGAGGTTCATTTTATTTGAGGTTCTTTCTTCCTACTTTCATTTACAGCATATGAAACATTAACACAGATAAACATTTTAAGAAGGATAAGATAGGCTGAGTATTTTAACATAACAGTAAAGGTGCTTCATTGTGTTTGCTCTTCCAGGGACTCATTTAATACTGCACAGTTGAGCAAATGTATGAAGGTTCCTGGCCAACCATTGAGAATTTCTTCGTTGGGACATTTTTTACCTGCTTACTGAATAACTTCTTTAGAAGTTTCTTTTTTGGTGCCATGTTCTGTGGCTCGCATCAAAAGAGGAGTTTGTCTTCATGAAGTTTCCTAACATTGGTAATGTGATGAATAAATTTGAGATCCTTGGGGTTGTTGGTGAAGGTAAGTTAAAATTTCACATTTGAAGTTTGGAGTACTGTATCATTTTATACATCACCAAAAATTTTATTCGGATCCTCTTAGCTTATCAATTCAGATATGCACCTAAATGTACAGTAGTTTAAAAAAAAACTGTTCTTCAACTATGTGGGTCTCATTCTCCAAGTGAAAAACATTTAAAAACCCTTTGAAGTTTAATAGATATTTTTTGAGACCAAGTATCTCAGTGTCCCTTTTGCTGTCCTGGAACTTATTCTATAGACCAGGCTGGCCTTGAACTCAGAGATCCACTAGCATCTGCCTCTGGAGTGCTGGGATTAAAGGTATATTTTAAAACTGACCTGATTTCATTCTCTTCACTAGCATGGTTTCCGTAGTCTATGTATTTTTGTTATTATATTTTTTATCATCTGAGCTATTTTTAAACACCTGAAAATTCATTTGTATATGTGAACTTTAATTACTATGTAGTAGACAAATGGATAAATAACACTTTTTTCCCTTTGAGAATGACAGACCATAGTTTCTGAGTTTTCAAGTACATGGTTTGGTTATATTTTTAATGTCTTAAATTAGTATGCATGGAATGGTTTTAATGCCATTTATTGTTCTTTCCCTGTAGTGTATAACATGATGCTTTTATGACCAAAGCTATTATTGATTAGATAAAATACAATTCAGTTTTCAAAAATTGACTCCTAGAAAAAAAAGACCCCTTTTTTTCTGGCTTAGTCATTTGAGATCGCTTTACAGAAATTTGTAAAAATGATTTTAGTTGAGTAGCAGGGAAAACATGGGTTCTTGGCATTTTTAAAAAACAGATGTTAGAAAAATTTTGGATTTTAGGTTTTTAAAATAAATTTTGAATTTCAAGTATTAAACATTTTTTACAGAGCTCTTTAAGATTTTTATATTAGGTTGACAAATTTTTCTAAATAAATAGAGATAATGAGAATCTAATTATTAATTAGGTGCTTATTTCAAGGTCTGAAGTTCAAAGCACACCAAAAAGTGGTCCTCTTCCCATCACTAGCTGACTCCTCTTCATTTCATCGTTGATATTACACAGCAAGAAGTTATTCTCAGTCTCTTAAGTTTTTGAGACAGGGTTTCTCTGTGTAGCTTTGGCTATACTGGAACTTGCTCTGTAGACCAGGCTGGCCTCAAACTCACAGAGATCTTCCTGCCTCTGCCTCCTGAGTGCTGGGATTAAAGGCATGCATCGCCACCTTGCTGTAAAAAATAATTAAACACTGCTTTTTCATAATTTATTTTTCAAACTATTGCAGTTAAAAACTGCAATAAAGGGAAGAGGGTAGGTAGAGCGTAACAAAATTAGAATGTTCCAAAGTTTGGATCTGACTGTCTAGATTATAACCTTGTCTTGTTTTGTTTTGTTTTGTTTGTTTGTTTTATGTATGAGTTAATGAAAATCTTAGATATTGGCTCAGGTTAGCCAAAATTGCAAACCTATCATTTATAAATCTGTTGATTTGTAACTATCGTCTGTCATTCTCAAAGAAAAGAAAAGTTA
>LR753307.1:3804643-3912161 GCA_902729485.2 Mus minutoides
ACCGTGAGCTTCCGCCTCCATGTTTGCCAGGGATTGGTATGTTTTCCCCCGAGACCGCTATATCCGGGCCCTTTCAGCACCATCTTGCTGGCATATGATATAGTGTCTATGTTTGGTGACTGATTGTGGGATGGATCCCTGGCAGCCGCAGTCGTTGGGACCATCCTTTGGATTGAGCTGCACAAATGCTCCCTTTAACGAAAAGAAAAGTTATTTATAGCCAAACATTGTGGTTTTACTTTTTCTTTGTAAATTAACTCAGTCGGTTGAGTTTAGGAAATGTATCCGTCAAGCAAGCTTCCTGTAGCTACACGATGCATTTTGACTGCCTAGAAAAGTTGCTGTGGACTGTTTCCTGGTGATTGCGAGTGAGTTACAATGGTTCTAATCACTGGTTTCATCTTAGCTATGATTATTAGACTCATGCCTCTCCACAGAAAATAAAGGAACAACTTAAAGGTGTCCGCACCCCTTAGAGACATAGCTCCCAATTTTGTCTCACTCAAGTCCACCTTCTTATCTTAGCATGTGGGGTTTGCCTATCTGCTAATAACCATGTTTGTAGTGTTTCTTCAGAGATCCACCATTGCATATATGTTATGTCTTGATTCTTTTAGTTAGCTGTTTCACATTGTAACTTTAAGCTCCGTTTCCTGGGTACTTTCCTGCCAAGGTACTGTTCCTTTGTTCTTCCTCTGGCCAGGTGAGCTTCCCCACTTACATAACAGGATGAGGAACTCAAGAGATCATGTCAGAATAAAACAGAAAGTGGCAGTGCTTGGGACCTATGCAATTTTGTACTGTTTTTTTTTAAAATATTTATTATATGTAAGTACATTGTAGCTATCTTCAGACACATCAGAAGAGGGCATCAGATCTCATTATGGATGGTTGTGAACCGCAATGTGGTTGCTGGGATTTGAACTCAGACCTTTGGAAGAACAGTCAGTGCTCTTAACCACTGAGCCATCTCTCCAGCCAGCATCTTGTTCTGTTTGACAGGATTACTGAGGCTGGTAGTTTTGGGGTGTGTGGGGGGCAGAGGGAGGCATGGGACTGGACATAGAACCAATGACCATGGAAGAAAAGCACTCTACCACTGAACTTCACCCTTAGCTCCAACCTATAATACTTTGCCTGTTAGTATATTACAGTGTTCTAGAAAAGGCTATACTTGGCTCCTGGGATAGAGATCTTATTTGAGTAGGCTCTATGTTTGACCTTACTCTTGTGAAATTATTAGCTTTTAAGTTTTAAGTTCCCTAGAACCTATTGAGTTGATTTTTATTTGCTTCAAAACATGCATTTTTTTGAGATGTCTTGCTGTGTACCCCTGTTTGGCTTGGCACTCACTATGTAGTTGGACTGGGCCTCACACTGATGACAGTCCTCTTATCTCAACCTGGTAAGTGCTATAATTGCAGTGTATACCACTGTGCCCAGTTCACATAGCCTCACAGCCTTATGGTTTGTATGTTTTGTTCAATCCCAATTTGCTTAAAATAACAAATGTGTGTAGTTTTTTTTTTCTTAGCAATGATTTGTCTATACTCTGGGTTTATATAAAAACATATGAGACCTCTGCTCTATTTTGTATGTGGCTTATGATGCTCTCACTCTAGAATATTGTCATAGATGTTGTTATTCTAACATATGCTCATAAACAATATAAATATAGAACTATAGTTCATATGCATATCTCTGATTGCTTACTTCTTTTTAATTATAGGAGCCTATGGAGTTGTACTTAAATGCAGACATAAGGCAAGTACATGATTTTTACAAGGAAAAATATGTATGTATTTCAGCTGTTTTGAAACTGAAGCAATGTTCTTTATATGTGGGCATATAATTAAAGTGGTCTGGCTCTGGTAGTGATGGTTAGTGAACTAGAATTGATATGTAAACATGGAGAAAAGGCAACTTTTGGGATAAATGTGATCATGGTAAGTGACCATTACATTTTTATTTTCATACTGTTTTAAAGTCAATCTATTAATGTATAGTTGAAAGTTGTATAGTGGGAAGAAAGAGGTTGGATGGAAGGAAGCAAGACAGCGTCATATTACATTTGTATGCAGTTACACATGAATGGGGAGCTTTGTTGTGATTTTCACGCAGACCTAGTTGCTTACTTGATGGAGTCCTATCTAGGTTTTGTAAGGTAGTGAATGGAGAAATTGGCTGTGTACAAGGGCTTGGGATACTAATGTATGATTATGGGTATTGGCTCTAGTTGATCACTCTCAAAGTCAATCATATAGGTTTTTGACTACAGCAATTATTCATTCTCACTTGAGGTTTCATAGCTGCTATTGGTGACTTGCTCAGAGACTACATTTCTATTCGAATTTATCCAGTCAAGGTATTCTTACTTAGCCTCATGTTATTTTGTAGTAACTTTAAGATCAAGGATTTAATATTTTTTAATTTTTTTTTCCTTTTTAGTGATGTAGTTTGAATCCGAAATGAGTTCAACTATTGGACTCAAGATATTATCATCTATCAATAGTAATTAATATATATGTAAATAATGAAAGCTTTTCCTTATAAATACCAGCTACCTTTTGATTTTAGAATCCATTACCATATGGGTTTGTGTTTTACATCATGGATCTATTTTAATACAATGATTTCTTAATTCTTGAATTTAGATATTTGAATTATTTTTATGTTGAAAATATCTGCAGATCTTTGTCAGTAACTAAATCTCAAAAGTTGCTTGAATGCTACTGGCTCTTGATTAAGGATGATTAAGGATTCAAAATACATGTAATCAAAATAAATTTAGTACACTGAATACCTCGTTAAGAAGTATTACTGTAGTTTGAAATTAAACAAATGGAAAGTTCCCTAATGAAATGCTCTTCTTTTAATGAGTTTCCTTGAGTTATAATAAATTTCCAAAGCTTAAAAAAAAAAAGAATTCCTGGGTGGGAATTTCTAAGTTAAAGTTGACTTTTTTGAGAATGTAATGTTTCCCTTTCTGTGATAGCTCTGTTGTGTACAGCATTGCAAATAGAAGCATCATTGTTTAATTGTGAGTTTTATTTTATTATTATTATTTTTTGAGACAGGGCCTTTAAAATCCCAGGCTGACCTCAAAACTCACTATGTAGCCAGGAATGATGGCATTGAGCTTCTGAGGTCTTGCCTCTAGCACTAGAGTGCTGGGATTCCCATTATGTACCACCACAGCATGGTTATGCAGGGTTGGGATTGAACCTGGACTCTTATGAATATGAGGCAAGTACTCTATGAAGTAAGCCTCATCCATGCTCAGTCCTAGTGGTAGGTTTTAAACCATAAAGATTTAGGAGATCCAGACATGTCTAGAATACACACACACACACACACACACACACACACACACACGCACGCACGCATTATTTGCTTATGATTTTTATATTTATATGGTTTAAATATTTTCTGCTAGTCTTTGTCATTTATTAACCTAAATTTAGTCATTTGTTTGCTTGGGTTTTTTTTTGGGGGGGGAGGAGTGTTTTGAGAGACGGTCTCATGTAGTCTAGGCTGTCATTAAACTTTCTATATAGTTAAGGATGACCTGGAACACCTCATCCTCCTTTCTCTACCTTCCAAGATGTGAACTTACAAAGTATGCATCATGATACCTAGCAAGGTGTGATTTCATTTGCAGAAACCTCAAGAGCTAGATTTTAAAGTAACTATTTTCTTATAGGCTACAAGGGTAAGAAAACTACAGTATATTCATCCTTGTAATTCAAAGGATTGCATATAAAAGTCAGTAGAGATCACCTTTCACATTCAAAATGGGTTTCCCAATACCAAAGGATGCCCACTCCCGTCCACTTTCTTTTAATCCCATATTGCTGGTACTATATATTAGCCAAACCAAGTATATATTAAAACAATATTCTAACAAACAAGTAAATGGAAAGATTAAAAACAAAATATTTCAGTTAGAGGTGTAGCTTATTTAGTATAGTACTTACCTGGTATATAGGAAACCCTAGGGTTTATCCACAGTACAGCATAAAACAGCATGGTGGCACATACCTATGATCCCAGCACTTGGGAGATGGAGGCAGGAGAATATGGGAGATGGTTCAAGCCAGTCAGCCTGAGCTTGTATCTAAAAAGTATCTTTTCCTGCTCTTCACTAAATGAGAGGTTCAGATCAGCATTCAAAGTAATTGTTGCTTTTCCCTTTTAATGCATTTAAAAAGATTGTCACAGGATGGAAAATTTAAAGCATAAATTAGGCCGTAACTCAGAATAATATGAAACTCGTTTTAGCATCGGCAGCTGTTTAGCCATTTGACTTGTTAGAGTATATCCTTTTCCCAACTAAAATCAGACCTTCAAATCTATGCTTCAATATATAAAAATAGGGAATCCGGTGTGCCTCATGGGATTTATGCTTTAGAATCAAATGAACAGATTGCTATGGATTTCATGTTATAGGTAAAATATATGTGACCCGCCTTATTGTGTTCATTATATAAAAAAGATTTGTGCCAATATATTTGTATGTCAACATTTTAGTAAGATGCTTAAAATTTTAGGTATTATGTTTCTAATTATTTATATAGTAGGTTTATTTTTAATCATAGATCAACTATTGTTAGGTATTAATTATATAATAATAAATAATATAGTATACTTAAATATTATATAATTAAGTGGTTCATAATATAGTATATCTCTAAGCATGTATGAAAAAAGCCACTTTTGGTCTGTATACTGATAAGAGGTTTAGAAGACAAGTATGTTTTGTTTTTTCTGAACATAATATGATGAGCTATTCCAGGGCAAAGACTATACTTTGTTTTTAACTATTTTTTATGAAGGTGGGCGGATAGCTGGCAGGAGAATGAAGGTCCCCTTGGGATAGCAGGCTACTCTGGGCAGGCTACTATGGGCAGAAGACTCAACAAGTAGGGAAGATGGGTTGGAGAAAGGAAGCTAATGTGAATGGTTCAGGCTCTGCACATCTGATGACAGTGATAGCAGGCTGGTTAGGGCAGCTTGGGATGCCCCAGAGGACTCAGAGAGCAGGGAAGATGGATGGGGGGAGGAAAGCTTACCTGTGTGGTTCAGGATCCTTAGGTCTGAGGAAGGTTGGCAGAGAGGTGGCAGGAAAATGGAGGTCCTAGACCCTCCCCCACACGCATGTAGCAGACGTGCAGCTTAGTCTTCATGTGGGTCCTGAACAACTGAACCCCAATAGCTGTTGCCTGTCTGTGGGATATGTTCTTTCAGCTGTGCTGCCTTGTCTGGCCCTAGTGGGAAAGGATGCACCTAGCCCTGCAGAGACTTGGTGTGCCAGGGTGTAGGGGGAATATACCCAGAGGGGACCCATCCTCTCAGAGGAGAAGGAGAGGGGGAAGGATTCTGGGAAGGGATGACCGGGAGGGGGCAGTGAGTGGGATATAAAGTTAATAAATAAAAAAATGATTAAAAAGCAACCATTTGAGATAAAAAAATACATCATTCCCCACATTCCCTTTCCTCCTTTCTAACCCTCCCATATGCCTCTGTTTCATTTCAAATTTATTGTCTTTTTTTCATTAGTTGTGTGTGTGTGTGTGTGTGTGTGTGTGTGCTCCTAAATACATAAATACAACCTTATTCGTCTGTATAATGCTTATTGTCTGTTTTTAGTGCTGATCGTTTAGTATTGAATAACCAATTGGTGTCTTCTTCTTTAGACTTCAGTACCTAAGGCTTATAGGTGACTTACAGGAGACTTTGCTTGCTTGCTTGTGGTGCGGTACATCATAATGTGCATGTAGAAGTCAGAGGACTATCTGCAGGAGTGAGTTCTCGCCTCGCACCACATAGGTTCTGGGGTTTGGAGGCAAGTGTTTTTGCATCCTGTGCTAGTTCACTCTCTAAAGACTAGTCTTTTTAGCTTAGCGGTTGAAATGTTGCCCAAGTGAAAAATACAGCTTGTGCTTTTTTTTTTTTTTTTTTTTTTTGGATAACTTCTGGGTTTTGTTACACGTACATATTGACATGTATATGAAAAAGTCTTAATGACTACCAAGCTTCTGCTTATAATGACTTAAAAGTACTCATATTTGAAAGATGCACCATTTTTTACCTTTACCCTACACAGATACCTTGGTGGTTTTCTTTTTATTCATATATGTGTGATCCCTTCTGCCACTCCTCTCTTCCCGAGGGCCAGAGTTCAAAATGTTAAAAACATAAACCCACACCGCCTATTGAGCACTGTCATATGCTAGACACAGTTCTGGTTGTGTCCCCATCTGACAGATAAGAAACCATTAAGTAGAGAAACCAGGCTTTGTTCTGCTTCTAGAAGTAGATAACTTGAGGAGGAAATGGAGTTTTGAGAAGATAAGATACTTAAAAGAGGGAATACAGAGCTTAATGAATGGGCTACTGAAATTGTTGCATCTAAAGAAGACTAGGAGGGAAGGAAGAACTTGAAAGATAGCATTTATCAGTAGTCTAAAAATTATAGAAGGACCTATGATGAGGATTGAGAGGTGAACAAATCCATGAACACAATGAACCATGTATCAAATTGCCTGTAAGTGAAGTGGACACATGATATCTTTTTTTTAAAGTAGACAGTGGATGTACTCATAATATAATCTAGGTTTCCTGAAACTCACTATGAAACCCAGGCTAGCCTTGGTCTTCCTGTCTTAGCCACTTGAGTGCTGGTAGTACAGGCTTGAGCCATCTTGCCTGGCTAGATTTCATTGTTAGTAGCATATTTTTTCCTTCCTTCTTTTCTTCTTTCTTCTTTCCTCTTCCCCCTCTCCCTCTCCCTCTCTCTCTCTCTCTCTCTCTCTCTCTCTCTCTCTCTCTCTTTCTAATTTCTCATACTATAGCCCAGGATATATTAGAATTCACTGTGTAGCTTAAGTTGGCATCAAAGATATAGTGATCCTTCTACTTCATCCTTCCAAGAGCTAGGATTCAGAAATGAGCTATCACACCTGACAGGAACATATGCAGGGATTTATATTGCTTTTCTCCAAAACAATTTGTAGGCTTTTTAAACCTCAAACTATATCAAGGCCATATTTGAGGAAAAGCTGTTGACTTTTTTTTTTTTTTAGTTTTAAGCGATATATTTGATTTGGGCAGAGTGCAATCTAAAACTGCAGTATTTTCTACTAAAACAAAACTAACTTGTTTCCCTCCTTCACTCCCACCCTTTCTTTTCAGACTGTGTTTCTCTGTGTGGCCCTGGCTGTCCTGGAACTTGCTCTGTAGAGCAGGGTGGTCTCGAACTCACATAGAACCACAGGCCTCTGCCTCTGAGTGCTGGCATTAAAGGCGTGCATCATCATGCCTGGCTAACTAACTTGGTTTTTAAAAGTACACTAAAGCAAATCTTTTTTTCTTTAAATTTAGTTTTAAGCTTCATATATAAATTACAATTTTAAAACAAAGATCAATAGAATAGAAGTTTGTTATATCATTTTTTTCAATTATTGCTTTCTTTTTATTTAAGTAAATATCAAGGTTTCTGCTTTGTGTGTATAAATTTTTATTACTTAAAATCACAGATAAGCTTAGGGTTTAATAAATATTGTAAAAAACTGGAAAAAGTTTGCAGTTTTCATTATAATCCATTTTAAGTGATTTAATTTACTGAAGGTTAGGGAGATTAATGAGATGTCACTGGACTTCAGGTTTAGAGCAAAGATAATAGGAATCATTAATAAAGAAACTATCTTTTGTCCCTGTTTTATAGAGACACTCATACAGAACAATTAGTTCACTTGCTTTCTGCTCTTGACCTGTTTTTTGTAGTTGTTGCTTTTGCTGATCTAATTAGTTTTCTGAAATACTATAAGACTTTTATTAAAATGCTACTTCTCTGTGGTTATGTTTTACTTTATTTTTGAGACAATGTAATATACTGGAACTCACTATGTAGTACAGGCTGGCCTTGAACTTGTGGCATTCTTTCTGCTCTAGTCTCTGCTTTATGAGAGTTACAGAAATGAGCCGTGAAACCCATCCTGTAACCAATTGATAGGAAGATCTGCCCATATTTCTACATCAACAAAAGAAATGGATGTTATTTTCCATGCAGATCTGACTTCTTTAGGGAAGTAGAAAAATTTGGACCTTTTCTTGCTTCCTGATTGCTTTAATCTTCATCATCCTCATCTAGATTTGGTTTTATGTTTGTTTCTTAGTTAATGGAACCAAGAAATACTCATTAGAATTACTTTTACTAGCTCTGTCTACGCTGAAGACTTTACCTCATTCTTTCTCAGTTTTTTGTTTGCTTGTTTACTTTATCTTTTCTTCTCTCTCTTCTGTCTGTCCTTCCTTCCCTCTACTCCTCCCTCTCTCCCTCCCTTCCTTCCTTCTTTCATTCCTTTCTTTATATTAGATAGGGACTTGCTATTTAGTCTTGACTCACCTGGAACTGCTTGTTCCTGCTTCTCAAGTGCTGGTATTAAGGCTTGTACCATCATGCCTGGCTCTGACTCAGTTTCTAAAGCATCTTTTTTACCCTTTGTAGAGGATTTGTTCCCCAGGCTGCTTTTCCAGTTTACCACATTCAAATGGCCAGGATCATCTTGGATTCCTTGTAAGGGACCAAGTCCAGCTTTTCTGTACCACTTCTCTTCTATAACTCTCTTTTCAGGTTCCTCGTTTCAATCAATGTCATAATTTATTGAACATTATAGGGTGAACTTTAAATCCCTTTTATGCAAATTATGCTATAATTAGTACTAGAACATTCTTTATCCATCTTCTTAAGATGAGTGATTTCAAGCTAGGTGGTAGTATGGTGCACACCTTTAATTCCCAGCACTGGGGAGGCAGAGGGGCAGAGGGGCAGAGGGGCAGAGGGGCAGAGGGGCAGAGGGGCAGAGGGGCAGAGGGGCAGAGGGGCAGAGGGGCAGAGGCAGAGGCAGACAGATCTCTGAGTTCAAGGGCAATCTGGTCTATGGAGCAAGTTCTAGGATGGCCAGGGCTACACAGTGAAACCTTGTCATGAGAGAAAAGAAGGAATGATTTCTTATCTCTGACAAAAATCTGTGGTTAAATAATCTATAATTTCACCTTAATGCAACATTTCTTCAAAACTTCAATACTAAAAATCAGTACAGATTATTTTTCTGTACAGACTTGAAAAATATATTCCTGATAATGTAAGAAAAAGCTAATTAACAAATACCCTTTTAGTGGATATTGTTAAATAAAAATATAGTCTATATGTTATTGAAACCAGTGACTGGAAAGTAGTGCAGGGTGGTCTGTTTCTGAAAAAAAAAATGTCTAGCTTCAAAATACATGTGATTAGTACCTATCATTCATAGCTTAGATACTTTTGAACTTTAGTATCTCTTAATTTAAGGATTTATTTTATATGTTAAAGTATTTTCATTTAGAAAAAAAATCAAGAACTTAAAAACATACTCTTCACACATGTACACATGGATACACATGTTGGGGGTGTCATGTGCCACATGCATGTGTGAGGATCAGCGGGCAACTTTGGGGAGTCAGTTCTTTCCTGCCACCTTTGTGTAGGTTGTAAGAATTGAACTCAAGTTGCTAGGCTTGATTGGAAAATACTTTCACCTGCTGAGCTATCTCACTGACCCAACTTTTTTTTTTCTTTAAAGCAATGTTTTCTAGGCCTAACATTACAAACAAAATTGAACACATATCTGATTAAGAAAAAAAAAATATGGAGTGCTGACAAAGTATCAGCCACTTAGCTAGGACAGTCGAATTCAAGAAGAATGAATTCTTTTGAGAAAGTTAGTTCATCCTAGCTAAACCAACACATGTAAGGTTACATTTTTCCTTTGTTAAGGAATTTAAAATGTAGTTAAGGCGTCAGTCTGAGTACTGTAGAAGATGGCAATTGAAAGAGAAATGTGAAACCTTGTTTTCCTGCTAAGTTCCCTGTTGGCCTGTTTATGAAAAACTCTTGCTAGTAATAAAGCCATAGGAAACTACAAGATTTCCTAGTGCCCCTTAAGACAAACGCACAAAACTGAGAATGGAATTCGAAAGCAGCACCATAACAAATGAGAATGGGGTAGTAGGAAGCTCTTTTACAAACTCCCGAGGTCTACAATCCGTGTACTGATAATATGATGACACAGTGCAAACGTGACCACAGGCCCTGGTCATTTCCTTTAAGTGTTAAGGCCATCATATTAGGATGGGTAAGAGAAATTAGTCTGAGAATGTAGATCTGAAGGTTGAAGATCTACATTTTATTTTTTGTTGGAACACAGTCATACTCATTCATGTGTGCTATTTCTGTGGCTGCCTTGTGTGATAGAGTTAAAGAGCTGTATAGTTTTATTATATAACCCACTGAGGCTAAAGTACTTATCATCTGGCTTTTGCAAAGAAATTTGCTTATTTCTATTGTTAAGCAAACCCCAACTAGGAGAATGTGGCAGAAATAGTATAGTAGTCTCAGTGAACCAAGAATCTGTTTTCTGTTTCTTGGAGCCTAAGGAATTAAAATCAGTAAGGTAGGAGATTTTCACTGAGATTTACTTTTCCTTTTATTTCAGTTTTAGTAAATTCTTTAAATGTATCCATGGGAAGTTGTGTATGGTGGAAGTAGAATATTCTGGGAGTCAGACGTACAGAAACATACTAATCAGTAGCTTGAATAGCAGTTGTTCCACCCAAAGATGAACAAAGCACAACACAGTCTTCAGATTAAAAGAAGGACATTCTTACAATGCGAAGAATAAAATTCTTTTGAGAAAAAAACAATTGAATATCTTTCATGTATAAGTCAAGTAAAGATAAATACATTAATAAGTCACAACAATAACTTCCACTTAAAGTCTGTCGTTCATGTATTGTGTTAGCTGCCTTACCTCCTAATTTTAGGTTGGAGGGAATTATCCTTCTTTTACGTGAGGGACGCTGCTGCTTAACTAGTTTAAGTTCCTAAGGATCCAATAAATGGATTTTTTTTCGTCGAAATTATAGTTAAGACATAACTTTGCCCTCCACATTAATATGAAATTCACATTCCATAAATTAACCATTCTCAAATGCACATTTCAATGACATTTAGTACATTCACAGTCTTTCAAGTTTTTTTTTCATTTTTATTAGATATTTTCTTAATTTACATTTCAAATGCTATCCCGAAAGTGCCCTCTACCCCCCCACACCCGCCCTGCTCCCCTACCCACCCACTCCTACTTCTTGGCCCTGGTGTTCCCCTGTTATTGGGACAGATAAAGTATTCTTGTATTCGCCCAAAGAAAGCTCCATATTTATTAAGTAGAAACTCCATTTCATCTCTCCTTTCAGCACTTGGATTTGCTTTTTGTGTTTATTGGTTTAGATATTCTGAATATTTGATATATGTGAAATTATATTATATGACATGTGACTTGAATTTGGTTTTCTTTGCTTAGCATAAAGGTTTTTTTTTTTTTTTTTTTTTTTTTTTTTTTTTTTTTTTTTTTTTTTTTTTTTTTTTTTTTTTTTTTTTTTTTTTTTCCCTCTTCCTTTATTTTTTTTTTTTAATGTGTTTATCATTATACCCAGGTGTATAAATTTTTTTTTTTTTTTTTTTTTGAGGATCACCAACATTGTACCATGTATCAATGCTGCATTCTTTATCAGGCCAGAATGACATTTTGCTGTATTGCTTGCATCTGTTATAGTTGGCTTATATATTTTTAGTGGCTGGATGTCTGGCTGTTTCTACCTTTTGACTATTGTGAATAGAGCTGCTATGAGCATTCATGTGCAAGTATTGGAGCTGTTTTCAGTTCTGTAGGGTGCATACTGAGGATGGAGAGACTATCATATGGAAATTCTATGTTTAACTGGTTTCCATAGCAGCAGCACCACTCTATATTCCCACCAGCAATGTACCAGTTTTTCCACATCTTTATTTTCCTTTTGAAACATTATAGCCATCTCAGTGGTTGTAAAGATGCACCTCGTTTTCATTTTTACATCCCTATGATTGGTAATGTTGAACAATTTTTTAAGAATGTATTGTCCGTTATTGGCCATTTGTATATTTTCTTTAAAAAAAAAAGATTAATGTTGATTCATTTGTATGTGAATATATATATGTGTGTGTGTGTGTGTGTGTGTGTGTGTGTGTGTGTGTGTGTGCATACGCACATGTGTACATGCAGGTGTTCATGCATATAGGCACATGGAAGCCCAAAGAAGGCATTAGGCATCCTCTTCAATAACCATTTCCTATCTGTTTCTTTGAGGCAGGATCCCCTCTTGAACTTGGCATTTGTGTCTTAGCTAGGCTGGAAGCACCAGTGATCCCGCTGTTTCTCTTTCCCTTGTAGCTGGAGTGCTGGATGCCTGTTTGTTACATGGTTGTAGGGGTGCCTGTTTGTTACATGGTTGTAGGGATCTGAACTCTACAAGTGTTTTTAACCACTGAGACAACTGTCCAGCTGTAGGTTAATAGTAATGTCCTGCGTCCAACCAGCCACAGGGCTAGGGCCTCTCATGGAGGAAGATGTGGGAAGATTGACTGTGCACACCTCACACCTCCGGTCAGCCTTCGGGCTGTGAGAAGCTCAGGATCCCACTCCAGGGGTGGGGAAGCACAGTCTGAGGTTTGCATGGACCTGTTGGAGTTGACTGGGGGATCCCAGGCCTGCATGGAGGCTGAGGACGACAGGTTCTCAGTCTCTTGGACACCACAGATACTGCTGGATACCATGGAAGAGCTGAGAACAGAGTGGGGGTCTGATGGCTAGATTTCGCCCAGGCTTAAGGGAAAAGGGCAGGGGGAGAGCTCCAGCTGATTCCCATGAGGAGGAGAGTCTCTGGTTTGCTTGGACTGCTTGGCTTGGTGGAAGCCATGTCTGGAAACACAGGAAGCCCTCCCGGATGTGCAGCTCCTTAGAGGAAGACCTGCTCCATCGCTCCAGCATGGCAGGTCCCAATGAGAAGAGATAGTCCATGTTTGTAAGGTGTTTATTGTCATGGCAGAGGGCTATGATGAGTGAAACCTCACCCCCTTTTCTCATGGTGGCCCTGAGGTTAGGAAAGGAGAGCTAAGAGAGGCAGAGAAAGGCAGAGAGATGGAGAGAGTAGAGAAGTAGAGGCTGGCCATGGCCACGTGAAGAGGAGGGGTGATTCAGAGAGAGGGGGAGAGAGAGGCAAGAGTAAGTGAGGGAGGAGGGGGCAAGTAGCCCCTTTAATAATGAGCCAGGCCACGCCGGGTGTGGTGGCGCACGCCTTTAATCCCAGCACTCGGGAGGCAGAGGCAGGTGGATTTCTGAGTTCGAGGCCAGCCTGGTCTACCAAGTGAGTTCCAGGACAGCCAGGGCTATACAGAGAAACCCTGTCTCGGAAAACCAAAAAAAAAAAAAAAATAATGAGCCAGGCCTACCTGCCAAGTAACTGTGGGGAGGAGCATACCTGGCTGTTGCCAGGTAACTGTGGGGGTGGAGTCCAGACAGAATACCAGAGACTTGGGGCATTGCCCTATGTGACTGATGGCCACATAATTATGGAGCTGAGGTCTCATGTCAGGAGCCTGGTGTCTGGGGGCGTGACAAACTTCCTTTTGTTCCTTGCAGAGTTATCTGCTGGGCCTCTGGGGTTTTAACCTTGCTCAGCCAGAAAACAGGCTGCCTTTCATGGTCCCACATCCAGCCATTTGTTTAGGGAATTGTCTATTTAATTCTTCTGCCCATTTTTAAATTGAATTTTGTTGTCTAGTTTGAGTACAAGTTTCTTGTCAGGTATGTGGTTTGCAAGTATTTCCTCTCATTCTTTAGATGGCCTTTCATATTGTTATTGTTGTTGATGCACAAAAGCTTTAATGTTGATGATATATTATTTACTTTTCCTTTATTGTGTGCCTTTAAAAGACACTGAAATCCAAGTATGTGAAAGTTTAAATGTACTTATCTGGATTTAATAGAATATTAGTATAATTTTAGCTTTTATATTTATTGGGTTCCTCATCTATTTTAAGTTGATGTTCATATAATTTTTCTATAGTGTGATACAGAGGTCCAACCTTTTCATTTTTTAACTAATTAGTTAATTAATTTAATGGGTATGTGTCTATGCACCACATGCATGTAGTCCCCACAGAGGTCTGAAGGGGGTGTTGGATCCTCTGGAATAGGAGATACAGGTTGTTGCAAGCTACCATGTGGGTTCTAGAACTCCAACTCTGGACTTCTGGAAGAGCTCTGCTAGTGTTCCTAACTACTGAGCCATCCCCCTGGTCCCTGTTTTTTATTTTTGTTTGTTTGTTTGTTTGGTGGTGGTAGTGATGGTGTGTGTGTGTGTGTATGTGTGTATGTGTGTATGTGTGTATGTGTGTGTGTGTGTGTGTGTGTGTGTGTGTGTGTGTGTAAAATGCATATGTTTTTATATTCGTGAGTGCATGTGCCGGTGGAAGGCAGGTATCTTCTATCAATATCTGCCTTACTTTTTTTTTTTTTTTTTTTTTTTTTTGAGACAGGGTTACACTATGTAGTCCTGGCTGTTCTGAAACTTACTTTGTAGACCAGGCTGCCCTAGAATTTAGAGGGATCTGCCTGTAACTGCTTCCTTAGTTCTGAAATTAAAGGTGTATACCACCGTGCCTGGTTCTACCTTACTTCTTGAAGAATTGTCTCCTAGTGAACTTGGTGCGCATCAGTTGGCCAAGCTGGGTAGTAAACTTCATGGATGTCTCATTTCCCTTTTACATGTTCATGTGCACTGGTGTTACAGACTTGTGCATATATGCTTGGCTTTTATGTGGGTGTTGAGAATCTAAACTCCTGCCCTTAAACTTCCATGACAGGCGGTTTACTCACAGAGCGAAGCTCCCAGTCCCTGCTTTTGGTTTCTTTTCAACTGAGACTCACATAGTTCAGGCTGCTCTCCAAGTCAGTTTGTAGATAAGGATGACCTTGAACTTCTGATCATCCTGCTTCTGCCTCCCAAGTGTTAGGGTTGCAGTCATGAGCCACCACATCTAGATTTTATCTTATTTTCATAACTTTGTATGTGAATTCTTTCTTTCATTTACTTGTTGTGTGGCACTTGTGTTGGAAGTCACTTGGCCATGGCTGTGGGGGATTACATACCATTGATTTTTTTTTTTTTGTTCGCTGGGCTCTGTTTCTGTCTTCATACCAATACCAATTGTCCTTATTATTACGATTGTGAAATGAAATTGGAAATCGCGAAGTCTGAGTCCTCTGAGTCTTTTCATTTCAATGCTCTTTTGTATATTGAAGTACCTTGTTCTGTCATATGAATTTTAGGGTCAGCTTTTCCACTCCTGGAGGTAGGGAAGCCATTGGAATTTTTATCAGGGTTGTATAGAATCTGAAATTTAATCCCCATTTTTATTCATTTATTCACTTAGTCATTTCCATACTTTTATAACTGTAACTGATCTCTTAATTTCCTTTTAAGATGATTTGTTTGTAGTATAGAGCAGTATTCCTGTTTATTTTTAATTGCAATGAAAGTTTTACAGTTCAGTAATATGTGTTCATAGTAATATGAAAACACTACTACCATCTGTTTTCATTTTTTCATTAGGCCAAATAGAAGCCTGTAACTAAGTAAGCACTACCTCAGAAAGTTTCCCTACTCCATCCCAGGACTTAGTAACTTTAAGCTTCTTTCCTTTTCTGTGATGTTTACCTATTGTAGATAGTTTGTGTTGCTAGAATAGTACAATACTTGTCCTTTTGTATCTGGGTTCTTCCAATTCTATGTTTTCAGGGTTCATCCATGTTGTACATATGAAAACTTCATTCTTGTAGTGTTCCATTGTGTGTGTATATGTATGATGTATGCCTCACATTTTCCAATCCATTCATCTGCTGATGGGAACTTATTTTCATCTTTAGCTATTATGAATGCTGCTTTATACACAAGAATCCAAGTACTTGTTCTCAGTACTTGGGAACTGAGTATACCTAGTAGCAGAATTCCTGGGTCATATGGTCATGTTTAACACCTTGAGGCTTACTGGACTTTGCGTTTTGATCCTATTTTCTGCACCTTTCCTAACTTTATTAGTTCTAGTAGATTGTTTTGTTTGTTTGTTTGTTTGTTTTTGAGGGGGTAGAATCTTTAGGATTTCCATCTTTGAAAATGGATACTTTTCCTTTTTCCTTTCCATGTTAGACATTCTTTACTTCTTTGTGTAGCATAATTGATGTAGCTGTGACTTCATTGTTGTCAAAGTGACCAAAATAGGTCCCATTTTGTTCCTGCTGCTTAGAGGAAGGCTTTCAGTTACCATTACCTTTCCAGTACATGATGTTAGCTATGGTGTTCAAAAACATCCTTAAGCAGGAATAGCGGTAAATACTTGTAGTCCAATTTACTTGAGGGCCAGCTACTCTGTAGGCTAATCTTTTTGAGTTTCAGACCAACCTGAGCAACATAACAAGCTTCTTCTTTAAAAAAGGAAGGAAAGAAAACAAAGCAAAGCAGGAAAGGGGGAAAGGAGCCTTTTATCAGGCTGAAGAAGTTCTGTTATGTTTCTCTTTGTGAGCTCTAGTGGGAGGTACAGGAGGTGGAAGCACAGTGCCTTTCTTATCACAAGCAGCTCTTTCGACAAGCCTCTTCTTGCTTCTCTAAGCGTTTTGAATAGTTGTATGAGTGTGGGAAAGTTGATTTATCCCCCTCCCTTTCTTTCTTACATTCTCTTTTTCTTTTTGAGGTATAGGGTCTTACTGTGTATCCCTGGCTGGCTGCAAACCCAGAGATCCATCTGCCTATCTTTCCCCGTTGAGTGTTGGGACTAAAGGCATACTTTGAGTTCTTAATACATTAATCATAATTTTGGTTTTGTTTGATATAGTGTCTTACTATGTTCCTTTGGTTGGCTTTAAACTAGTGGTCCTTCTGCATCACCCTCTGAGTGCTGGGATTACAGGCAAGAACCTGTAATAAACAGGTTAATACCTTAATACCTGTAATAAACCTGCCTGGTTTATTCATAGGTATTTTATATTTCGTATGTGACAGTTCTCAAGTCTGTGCCATATCTTCATCTGGTTCTGATACTTCCTTTGTCTATTTAGATGATTTTCTTGCCCTTTTGCATGCCTTGTGTATGTGCACACTGGGTATGGTATATGGGACGATACTAACTGAAAAAGTAGGCCTTTAGTAAGGGATTTTTTTTTATGTTCCTTCAGCCAGGAACCGAACCATTAAACTTTTTTATTCATTCATTCATTCATTCATTCATTCATTCATTCATTCAGTTTGTATGCATTCATGCAAATGTGTGGCTGCACGTATGTGGGTTGGGGACAATTTGCAGAGATTAGTTCTTTGCTGCCACAATGTGAGTTCTTGGAATTTAACTTAGGTTCTCGGCATTGGCAAGCAAGTACCCTTACATGCTAAGCTATGTCACCTCACTGGCCCATTTCTAATGTTAGAAGTTACTGCCCTCAGTTTCATCTAACGCAGTGGTTCACAACTTTTTTAATGCTGTGACCCTTTAATACAGTTCCTTATATTGTGGTGACCACCCCCCAGCATAAGATTATTTCATTGCTATTTCATAACTAATTGTGTATTCTAATGAACTGTAATGTAAACATCTAATATTGCAACCCCCAGAGAGTCATGACCCACAGGTTGAGAACTACTGCTTTAGTGACTTTTGTTTGTTTGTTTTCTACTTTTTGGTCCTTTCTTTTCCCTGAGACTGTCTTGCTGGCATCACGTTTTGGTGGTGATCCACTGATCTGTACTGGAACCCTGTTGAAGTGGTGGGAAAGAGTGAGATGGGGAAGTGTTTGTCACCTATGGCTTCAGCTGGGCACGAGTCCTCCGCTATATACTTCACAAACATTTTTAGGGCTGCTGTGTCTTTCTCCTCCTTTTGTTAAAGCAGGAATAACAACTTGGACTGGAGCCAATTAATTCCCCTTCTTCTAGAATATATAAGCTTCTGATACATTTTGTTTGAGAGTGTTAGCCTTTGTTATTGAAGAACATTCTAAACTTATTTGCACTGGGCCAGATGGTACAGACTTGTAATCCTAGCTATTTGGGAGGTTGAGGCAGGAGATTCCAGGTGGTAAGGTGGTCCTGGGTTACAAAAATGAGTTTATTTGAAAATTATACTTTGCATTTCAAAAGTACTTACATTCTCCATCTCTGAAGGTTTTTTATTGTTTGTTTTTGTTTCTGTTGTTTAATTCGAGACAGGGTCTCTGTGTAGCTCTGGGTGTCCTTGAACTCCCTCTGACCAGTCTGGCCTCAACATGCATCTATGTCTCAAATACTGGCATTAAAGGCAAGCTCCACCATGCCTAGCAAGGAAGAGATTCTTATTGGCTCTTACATCCTGGGGGTGTTTCAGAATGGTTACTTTTCCTCTCCTACAAAGGGGAGGAGATTTCAGATTCCCGGAGGCGAAGCTGCGAGAGTAGGAGGGTCTCTTCTCCTTGGAGCGCTCATTCCACAAGCTGGTCTCACTTAGCACTTGGCAGATTTATTTTCATTACTAATATTTTATTCTAGTGCCTTCTGCCTCAGGTAAGTGTCTTGGGTGTGATTTCATATATTTGTCCATCTAGAGATAGCAGACTCTCTTGCCCTGTGTCCTCGCTTCTCTAGCAGGTTGGAGCAAACTTGCTGACTTGAAAGTTGTTAGGGTCTCTCTTGCTGTAATGACAGGAATGATGATGTCTAAGCTTCGCATGTGTTGGAGCTGAAACTGGAAGTCCTACGTTTATAGTTTAAAATTAGAAAGATCTTGTTCTGCAAGAGGGTTTTAAACTTTCCTGTGAAGCATTTGCTTGGCAAAGATGACTCAGTCTCAGTTATTTCCATCCTTTTGAATCTTAGATCTCTATTTTCATATGGTTAGTAAGAACTTTTTCAGAACAAAAAAAAAATTGAAAAGCTTAAGAACTTCATCTAGTTCTTGAAAATTGCTAAGAACTATATCCTGAATTAACTAAAAATATTCTGACTCTTGATCTCCCAGCATTGTTTTTGGACTTGTCAGCTACCTTTTATAGACTTCGCTAAGGTAGTTCTAGGGATTTGTCTTTACTATTTCACCCTATTTGTTTTTGCAAAAATATCTCTTTCTAAGGCACTTTCAAAGGTCTAGAGAGGAAGCTCTTTGGGACGTGAAAAACGAATGAGAGTAAATGTGGACGTCTTAGACTGTCGTTGACATGTACTCAATTAGCCTTGAGGAAGGAGCTAATTATAAACTCTAGATCTTGGTGACTTTCGCTTATTAGGACTACTTTTATAATCTGTGTGACAGAGGGACAGTTCATCGAAAATGTGTTATTTATCTAGCTGAGAAAGTACGCTGTGTACTTTGAAGCCTTGTAAGTTGATAACTTGCTAAAAAATTTAATTTGAGGAGCTTCTGTTCTTACCCTTGATAAGAGTTGCAAACAATCTCAGGTGATTGACACATTGTAAATTTTGTTAACCTTGCCCTTTTTCTAGGGTTCATTTAAATTGTTTTTTTTTTTTTTCTCACAGAAAGTACTGTGAGGAATGGCCATTAAAATGAAGAAACAAAATAGTATTTAGATGTTTCAAATTGATTATTAACTGGCAAACACTTAATGTGTTTGTGTTACGAAATACTATCTTTCTGTTTTATTATACCAAATTATTTCCAATTACTATTTTTACAAAAATGTTTTTGAAGAAGCAAAATTCAAATATTAAGTATGATGAATATGATTTTAACTCAGCAGATGAAAATTACTTTATAAATGATTACTTTATAAATGCATTGAAAATATTTAAGTAAAAATATTAGTTGTTTGTTATGTAAAAATTATCAGTGGTCCACTCATGGTGAGACACGTTTGTTTTGCTCTGAATTAGAGGCAGAAAGCCCTTCATTCTGCTTTTGCCTCAAAGAAATAGAGGCTCTTGGAAGGAAATGGATGAAGGAAGGCTAGCAGGTGTTCAGAACTGTGGCTCACATTTTACATCATAGGAGCTTCCACCCACACTCAGTAGGCTAGGGGATGGTAGCCATGCTCCTCCTGAAAATGTTTTCATCTTAAGCCCTTTGTGTATCCTAATTATCTCCTCCTAACTGCTGGGCCATCTCTCCAGGTCCCCATCACTCTTGATAGCCTCTTCACATTTAGTTTTCATCAAAACTCGTTTGCTATCCATTAGCACAGACTTCCCATCCTCTTGCTGATCTATTTGTCCCTGCTCTAATCCTGTGCTGTCAGCCCTCCCACTCACTCTGCAAAACCTCAGATAACCATTTGTAATGTCTTCCAATGCCTCAGTCTTGTCCTAGTTTCGCAGTGCAATCTTTGTTTCTGCACCCGGGCCTTCTCCTCCTCCTAAACAGTGTCTGTCATATCTCTCTCTCCTATGACCTTCACCTTTTACACTGCCCACTGTGTCAACCTTTATACTTCCTGCCTTTTAGTGCTTTGAATATAGGGAGTTCTTTACCTTTAATTTGTTTGCTCTTTCTCTCTCATCAAGCAATAATTTTCTTGCTTCTTGTGTGGCTATCTTTCCTCAGTCTGGCTGGGGTTTCCTTACCTTATTCTCGGTCAGTGCCTTCTGGTTGTTATCTTCTCAGCATCTACTTACATGTATAATTACTATATATTTACTTGTTCACTGAGCCTTCCTTTAATTATATAACACACACACACACACACACACACACACACACATTTTTGAAATTAAGATGTAGGGATGTGTCTTATTCTGGTTTTCTTGATTCCTTTCAGAATTGAAAAATTATTTATCTGTTAATCAGTTATATTGTAGATTTAATAAAATGCTGTAGTTTTTAAAGATAAGATCTCACTTTGTAGCTCAGGATAACTCAATAGGTAGCCCTGACTGGCCTAGAACTCTCAGTGATACTTCTCCTTAGGCCTTCTAAGGGCTTGAGGTTACTGGCATGTACCAGCAAAACACCACATTTGAAATGATCTATTTTCCCAGTTTATTTCAAGTTCCACCAGTATATTCTGTTTTACTCACCAGTAAGAGCCCATGCCTATTATAGTACATTTCACCTAGTAGACACGGAATAAACAATGGATGATTGAATATCGCTGTCTCTTTAGGAACTGTTGGCCCAACCTCGGCAGCTGCATCAATCAGTGTATGAGTATGAATTGTTAATATGCCAAACAGTTGACTCATTTTTTTTTGGTGATTGTTTTATACTGAGAAAGAGACCTTTAAATTTATCTGTTTTCCCATTTATGTAACTTGTTTCAGTATAGGTACACATATGTTCTAGTGTAGGAGCACTTACCATTTATGAAAATGAATTCACATAAGCTTTCACCTGGTGTCAGAAATTTTCTTTTATTAGGGAGAGTAGGGAAGGTACCAAACAGCAGCAGGCTCTTAAACTTTAGGCAGGTGTGCCTCTTGAACTTACTGTCTTATTTCACTTCATCCTCCAAGGCGTGCACTCACTTGGTGTGCCCACCTTTTAAGTGCAAGAACAGCGAACAGGCAACATGGGTGATTGGAGTGCCTTACACCAGCTCCTAGAAAAGGTTCAACCCTACTCCACAGCTGGAGGAAAGGTATGGATCAAGGTCCTTTTCATTTTCCGCATCCTGCTCCTGGGCACTGCTATCAAGTCGGCTTGGAGTGACGAGCAGTTTGCGTTCCATTGCAACACTCAGCAGCCTGGTTGTGCAAATGTCTGCTATGACCACGCCTTCCCAATCTCTCACATGCGCCTCTGGGTCCTCCAGGTCATTTTCGTATCTCTGCCTACTCTCTTATACCTGGCACATGTGTACTATTTGAATCGACGGAATAAGAAGTTGAACAAGCAAGAGGAAGAACTGGAAGTTGCTCGTTTTAATGAGGCCAGCATGGAAAGGCACTTGCAGACAATTCCAGAAGAGCAGTTCAAGTGTGGCAGTGAAGAACATAGTAAGGTGAAAATGAGAAGCAGATTGCTGCTAACCTACATGGCCAGCATCTTCTTCAAGATTGTCTTCGAGGTGGCCTTCCTCCTGATCCAGTGGTACATTTATGGATTTACTCTGAGTGCCCTTTACATCTGTGAGCAGTTTCCTTGCCCACATCAGGTGGACTGCTTCCTCTCTCGCCCCACGGAGAAAACCATCTTCATCCTCTTCATGTTTGTGGTGTCAGTATTGTCTTTTGTCTTGAATATCATTGAGCTGTTCTATGTCTTATTTAAGGCTATTAAGAATCATATGAGAAAAGAGGAGGATGAGGTTTACTGTGATCCCGATGAGCTACAATGCCCTTCCAATGTCTCTTCATCAACTGTTCTCACCACCATATCTTCTGGTGATCAGGTGGTTCTGGTGGAACTTTCTCAAGTCTATATTTAAAAGTGAACAGAACCATGTCAGATAATATGCATGGCCAAAAGGGGGCGGGCAGGCAGGAAGCATCCTTTCTGGCTTGTACTCAGCATCCCCCCCCCACACACACACTGTGATGATAAACAGAATCCTCAGAGGGTTTTAGGTAGAAAAGCAAAGCAACGATAGTGGACATTAACATTGTAGAGCTATCTAACAGTAGCCGTGACTGTGCTAACAGCAGCTTCATAACCTAGACATTGTGACTTGTGCTTGAAACATTGTGAAAGCAAATTATCTTTTCCCCTAAAATACATCCTCCAATTTATTGAATAATACATAATAGTTCTGTTAATTGTGATGAGTTTTCTTTTCTCTTATATTCTCTAGCAGTAATCCTATTGCTATGGATTTTTTGTAATACTATTGCTATGTAGACAATGTATTTTCCTTCTCCAAGGTAGACTTATACTTAACTAAATCAATTGTACTGAAAACAGCACTTGAGAACATTATACACTTAAAGAAGTGCTTAGAGGTAAACTATGAAATGTGCCTACATGAAGTTGACAATAATAGGCATTCTTGGCTTTGTTCTATGTAATGCATATTAATTCAGATCTTACATTCTGCAGTGAGTTTTGCAGTCTTATGGGAGGACTGGCATTTTTCATGTTCATAATTAAGATTTTATTTGGAGAGCAGATGAAGGTGAAGGGGGTTACATAATTCCTGTGTAATTGACCTGAAACATATACAAGAAAAGGTACCCATTTCTTCTAATGCCTTTGAAAATATCCCACAGGTGACTGAAAGTGCCGAGCTACAGACTTTTCACTCTTGCATGATGGCCCCACATACCATTTTATACAAGAAATATTAATTTGTTTACCATCTGATGTTAAGCTACTGTTATGTTCAGCTTCATTTCATGCAATGCAGGCTTAATATATCTTGTTCTAGAGAATTCTTTATTTAATAAAGCATTTTGAGAACGGTCCATATGTATTTCTTCTCTGAGATCCTCTGAGAGATATTTGGAACTCTTCATTGGGGCATCTTAATTTAAGCAAACTAAGGTGGGCGTGGTGGTTCGTGGAGACCAAGGCAATTGCAGAATGTCCTAGGCCCGAGGATAGCTTGGATTGCAGTGTGAGACACATTCCCATCTCCTGCCCACAAAATACAATAAATACACTATAATCATGGTTTTTGGATTTCAGGTTGAATGACTGACACTGTTCCAGGAACAGCAACCTTCATTTCATGTAACAGAATCCATGACTTTCAGATATGCAAGAAAAATGTACTTAGGTTTTTTTTTTTTTTTTCCTTCCCTTTTAAGGGATGTACTCTTCATCATTAAGTATCTTCCCACTCCAGGGAACTCAGGGGAATGGAGAACACAGGAACAAATCATCAAAGCTGCAGTTTATAACATCTTGTTCTGACAGTTGGTACAGTCTCATTTGGAAAACCCAGTCTCTTAGTTAAATGATGAGTTCTAGGTTTTCTTTTAGAAGTACATTGTGAAGATTAATCAGTTATTTAGTAATGGGGCACTTGTGCCTTTTGGACACTGCAAAAGTTCTAAAGCCTTTCACAGTGATTTTCACGTGTAGCTTGCTTGTTTTAGTTATACATTTACCCTGAGATAATTACAGATTGGAACATAAGAGTAAGGAATAATAGAGTCTGTGTTCCCTCACCACATTTCAATAGTAACCTTTTTTGAGATAGGGTCTCTCTATGTAGCCCTATTTGGTTTGGAACTTGCCTTAAGGAACTTTCTGTATAGATAAAGCTGGCTTTGAATTCAGAGTGACTCACTGGACTTTGCCCCTGTAGTGTAAGGATTAAAAGTGTGTACAACCATACCTGGCCAAATACATGGGATTTTGTTTGTTTGTTTGTTTGTTTGTTTTATTTTTCTTTTGGTTTTGCATTTATTTATTTATTTTTACTTAATCACTTTACATCCCACTCACAACCCCCATCCTAGTCACTCCTCCCACATTCCTTCCTCCCTCCCCATCCCCTTCTCCTCTGGGTGGATGGAGGGCCCCCTGGGTATCCCCCACACCCTGGCACTTCAAGTCTTTTCGAGGCTAGGTGCATCCTCTCCCACTGAGGCCAGACAAGGCAGCCCAACTACAAGAACACATCTCACATGCAGGCAACAGTTTTGGGGACAGCCCCTGCTCCAATTTTTCAGGACCCACATGAAGGCCAAGCTGCATATCTGCTAGATATGAGTGGGGAGGCCTAGGTCCAGCCCATGTATGTTCTTTTGTTGGAGAGCCCAGAGCCCCAAGGGTCCAGGTTAGTTGACTCTGTTGGTCTTCCTGTGGAGTTACTAATCCCCTTGGAGACACAGAAGGACGTCATAGAACCAAGTATTATATATCCCAATCTGGTCTTGAAGCTCTGGTGCTTTACTGTGAAGCCGAAGATGACCTCGAAGTTCTGATCCTCCTATGTATGCCTCCATGTCTGGCCTATACTATGCTGGGAATTTAATCCATAGCCTTTACATATTCCTCAAACCACTGAGCTACACCCTCAACTTTTACTGTTTTTTTTTTTTTTTTTTTTAATAGGATCTCTTGTCTGGTCTTGAACTCAATATGTAGCCAAGGTGATTGTCTTCCTACTTCTAGCTACTATTTACTAGAATTAGAAGTACGCACCATCATGACCTTCAGATTTCATCAATTTTATATGCACTCATTGCATTTAGTTATGTATAGCTTTATAATTTGTATAGCGTTGTGTGCCCACTACAGTCTAAATACACAGCAGTTTTAGCAATATTATCTTTTTTAGTTGTGTCCTTTCCTTCTCTCTAACCCCTGGTAACTCCTAATCTTTACTTCACCTGTATAATTTTTTTTCCTTTCAAGAATGCTATTTAAACAAAATATGTAGGCTATAATGCCTTTTAGGATGGTTCTTTTGGCATTTGTTGTCGTTTGCATATAATATGTGCAGGATTCCATAGATGGGTATGCCTGCCTGTGGAAGCCAGAGGATGAAACCAGCTGGGGAACCTGAGTAGAATGAGGGTATCCTTTCTGGACCATAGACAGAAGTCAGTCTCTCTCTCTCTCTCTCTCTCTCTCTCTCTCTCTCTCTCTCTCTGTGTGTGTGTGTGTGTGTGTGTGTGTGTGTGCGCTATAGTGAAGATCCCCTAATAAAGTTTGTAAGTAGTACTTTAAAAATTATTTTTGAAAGAGGATCTTGCTGTATATCTGTCTGAAAGAGTACATAATTTTGTGAAGTTTAGAGACCTATGATATAAGTGCAACATGTTTGTGACCCTAATGAACAACTTTTGTTTCCTTCTTTTTGGTTTTTGTGTTGTTCTGGTGATTGAATTGAAGGCCTTATGGACAGTTCATTGATTGCTTGTGACTCAGTCTTGCTTGTGTGGGGCATTCTTTTTTGGCTAATTTATTGGGTTTTTATATATACTACCTTTTCCCATCCCAATCCCTTCCAACCCCCAACACTAGGTAGACATGAAAGAAGGTTAGAGGGGAAAGGGGGCTCCAGTCTTGTTAAACTACCTCCTGCTGATTGAGGTGTCAAGTTCCTTGGGATAAGTCCTATCTTAGTCATCAGGATATCTCCAACAAGCAATCCAGCAACCAGCAATCTAGAAATGCAGCAATATAGCAATAGCAGAAGCAGCAAAAGTAACGCAGGAAGCAGCAGCAGTAGGGGCAGCAGTTGCACCCACAGACCCTCTTGAGGATCTCACATTTTTTCCATGTTAAGAGTTCCCAAAATTCCAAATGTAAACCATCTGCAGCTGACAGAAATCACTCCCCTACTTGAGCATGAGACAAATCATAGCAGCCGTGGGCAATCTGAAGCAGCCCCAATCCCTTACCTAGGAATAAAACAAAAACATAACTGGATTTTAAAAGAAACCAAAATTCCCACTACACTTGTGTCCTAAACTGATAAACTTTCAATCCCCTTTCTCACTTTTCCAAGTGCTAGGATTCCAAGTGCACTGCCATACTCAGCTTACAATTCTGTATTTTGAAAAGAAAACTAAGTTTACATCCCCTGACTTGTGATCCTATTGAAACTCTTTCCATTCCTTTTTTTTCCAATTTTTTATTAGATATTTTCTTAATTTACATTTCAAATGCTATTCTGAAAGTCCCCTCCCTCTCCCCCTCCCTGCTCCCCTGCCCACCCACTTCCACTTCTTGGCCCTGGCATTCCCCTGTATTGGGGCATATAAAGATTGCAGTACCAAGGGGCCTCTCTTCCCAATGAGGCCATCTTCTGCTACATATGGAGCTAGAGACACGAGTTCTGGGGGTTCTGGTTAGTTCATATTGTTGATCCTCTTCTAGGGTTGCAGACCCCTTCAGCTCCTGGGGTTCTATCTCTAGCTTCTCCATTGTGGGCCCTGTGTTCCATCTTTTTTATTATTTTTTTCTTTATTAGATAATTTCTTCATTTACATTTCAAGTGTTATCCAGAAAGTTCCCCATACCCTCCCCCATCCCCGCCCTGCTCCCCTACCCACCCCCTCCCACATAATGGCCCTGGCGTTCCCCTGTACTGGGGCATTTAAATTCTGCATGACCAAGGGGAAACCTAGACTACCCAAGATACAATTTACTAAACACATGAAACTCAAGAAGAATGAAGTTCAAAATGTGGACACTTCGCCCCTTCCTAGAATTAAGAACAAAGCACACATTGAAGGAGTTACAGAGATCATGTGTGAAGCTGAATCAAAAGGATGGACCAACCAGTGACTGCGGCTCCCAGGGATCCTTCCCATAATCAGCCACCAAAAATAAACACTATTGCATATGCCAGCAAGATAGTGCTGAAAGGGCCCTAATATAGCTGTCTCGTGGGAGGCTATACCAGTGCCTGGCAAACACGGAAGTGGATGCTCACAGTCAGCTATTAGTTGGAACACAGGACTCCCAAGGAAGGAGCTAGAGAAAGTACCCAAGGAGCTGAAGGGGTCTTCAACCCTCTAGGTGGAAGAATAACATGAACTAACTAGTTCCCCCTGTGCCCATGTCTCTAGCTGCATATATGGAAGAAGATGGCCTAGTTGGCCATCATTGGAAAGAGAGGCCCCTTGGTCATGCAGAACTCTTTCCATTCTTTTGTTTGTTTGTTTGTTTTGTTTTGTTTTGTTTTTTGTTTTTTCGAGACAGGGTTTCTCTGTATAGCCCTGGCTGTCCTGGAACTCACTCTGTAGACCAGGCCGGCCTCGAACTCAGAAATCCGCCTGCCTCTGCCTCCCAAGTGCTGGGATTAAAGGCGTGCGCCACCACGCCCGGCTTCTCTTTCCATTCTTATTGCCTGTCAAGCCCCTTGACCCATGCTAAGAGTCCTTGTGCTTAGTGCCTTGTAGTTATCTTGGTTCTTATGTTTTACTTGGGTTACCTTTAAGCCTTTTGCTGTCTAACAGGCAGAACATACCTGGCTGGCTTCAGCTCCCCAGGCCATGTGCTTTGTCATCAGATGGTTAAAAAAAAAAAGAAAGAAAGAAAAAAAGAAAAAGAAAAAGAAAATCTCTGCAAGAAACCTCTAGTCAGAAGTCCTGGATCCCTGCATGCCATGCAACTATAGCATGCAAGTATCATAGCCCCGTGGCCTGCCCAGTCCTGGTGGTGACTCTGTGGTTTGTTGGACAAGGATATTCCGTTCCACTGCTGTCCTGAGGCTTAGCTTACAAACAGCAGTAAGGACTGGCATTCTTCCTAAGGGAAAGAGGAGCCAGGCCTTAGAATTAGACCTAGGTCCTCTGAACTTACTTGGGAACATACTTAAGATGTTTGGGAATACCTACAAGCAGAACATTTTGTTTAACTTAGATCAACACTGAACTTTTCTTTTGTCTTTTCATTTAATCCTAATAGAATCCCAAGAATATGAGCTCTTGTTAGGCCCAGTTTTCCTAACAAGGAGGCTGAGGTACCAAGAAGTAAGTAATACCCTTCAGGCCACTCACTTAGGTAGTATGTGCTGGAGGCAAGGTTTAAACCTCTGTAGTCTGGCTCTCAAGCTGATGATCTCATCCTTCTTAAATAGCATCCTTTTGGAAGTGTGATGGCCTTTGAGTTTTATGTCACCACTTTCATTTGCTTGGCACCAGTAGAGGCAGATATGTCTGAAAGAAGATGTCACACAATTGAATATTACTAAAGAAGGTTTCCAATGAGAAAGGCTGGGTTTGTTTTCCCCTAACCACCTAGGAAGCCATATAGGTAGACTTGGTAGCATTGTTATGAGAAAAGACCCAGGACATAACTTACATTTTTTGACTGTTTGGAATATAGCCCTCTATATGGAGAGTTTTCTTCTTTGACTTATTTTTGTAATTATGAAACAAAATCTTCTTAGAAAACTGATTCTTTAGTGCTTCATAGAAATTTTAACCCAGTTTCTGATATGTGTATTTGTTCTTCATCATTTTCTTTCTACTTCCTGATCGATTCTGCCGTAGCTTTAGTTTTGTTTAAATACAGCTAGATGAACAAAATTCAAAATTCAAAGCCAGTATGTCAATATTATTCATGGATTTAGATTTTAGCTCAAGGACTTCTGTAAAACAGTTAGAAGTCAGCCATGTTCCTCTGTTAGAAAAGATCCATGCTTCCCTTTACCTTGCCTTTTCGGAATAAAAAAAAAAAAACAAAACTTCCACCCTCCCCTTTTTGTAAACTCAAGTCTCATTTATATACATATTCCATGGACTTAGTCCAATGTTTTAAATGTTTGTTCTATGCCACATAAATACAGAGTATTAGATATAAAATTTCTGCTGTCAGGAAATAATATAATTTCTCCTATAACCATCTGTTACTTTACATTTTTCCAAATTTTCTCATTTTTCTCTTAAATTTTTTGAAGCACTTAGCCAACCGTGATATTTGTAAAGCAGATATTTTTTCAAATTTATATGGCTTCATCTTTCATGCAATTTGAATATAATTTATTGATGTAAGGAGAGTCTTTGTCCTGGTTAAAGACAGACCACAAGGATAAACTTTAATACTTCAGATTAATTCGTTAAGCAGCCATTTGGCTGTGGATTTCGGACAGAGGGCATGAAAGGCGTGCCCAGCATCTATAGAAAGCTTACTAGATAGAAGGAAAGGGCTCACAGCAGTAGAGTAATGGAGTTTGCACTGTGCCCGTCAATTTAATCTGGCAGAGAATAAACAAAAAGAAGTCACTGTTTTTGAAGCATGGATAGTTGACCCTTCTAACAAAGATGTATTGCAAGTCTTTATTTTTGGTAGTGTTTTTAGTTACAATTAAAATTTTTGGTAAAGATGTATTTATTTATTTATTTATTTATTTATTTATTTATTTATTATATGTGAGTACACTGTAGTGGTCCTCAGACACCCCAGAAGAGGGCGTCAGATCTCATTACAGAAGGTTGTGAGCCACCATGTGGTTGCTGGGATTTGAACTCAGGACCTTTGGAAGAGCAGTCACTGCTCTTAAACTCTAAGCCATCTCTCCACCCCCTACAACTAAATGTTATCTCATTTCCTTGTCCAGGATGTCCTCTGTCTCATTGCTTCATGATTACTGAAAATTTCATCAGAGGTACTTAAAATGTGTCCACTGGTCAGTCACAGTGGCTCACACCTGCATTCCCAGCACTTGAGAGGCTGAGGCAGGATGATTGCCACAAAGCAGAGGCCATCATTAACTACACAGTGGGGCCCTGCTTAAAAAAAAAAAAACACATCAACAAAACTGGCATGTCCAACTGGTCTAGCTCATCCTTTTGGATGGCCTTTCTCCTAGGTATTGCTGTACAGAGTCAAAATAGGGCCCCTGTTCTCACCACTATTAATTGTTATCTTGCTTGGGAAGTGAAGCTGTCATATGGGTGTTCTTTACCAGAAGTATAGATAGAATGCTAGGGACCCTAGGGACTGTAAAAAGGGGAGTCACAGAACAAGCTGGAAGTTCCTGCAAATGCTTCTCAAAGGAGGGAACTGAAGGGCAAAGAGAAATGAACTAGCTGGCTTAGTATCATTTAAGTAAAGCTAAAATGTGGTACTTCTTTGAAATTTCCTATCTGCACAGATACCCTGGAGTTGTCTCACCTTGTTTTCCCCTAAGCTGTTAACATCACCTTATTTTATTTTCTTTTGTGGTATTAGGGGTCAAATTCTAGACAATCATTCTACTACTGAGCCATATACCCAGACCTATTCTTGCTTTGTTTTTCTACTCTTCCTTCCAGAATGTAAGCTCCACGAGAAAAGAGCCCCCTTTGCAATGTTGGTAGTAGAAGCTTGAAAAAAATTGTCAGTGAAATGAATGAATGAAGAATGAATGCAAAGTATGCACAGTTGAAAAACTGCAAATAATTAGATGTGGCAGAAAAGGCACTTTTCTTTAAAAGATAAAAATCCTGATCTCATGGAGGCCTTCGATAATGGTATTTGAAGAGGATTTCTAACATTATTACCCACTAATACTGTTTTCTCTATAAGGTCTACATTTTATATCCAAATATGAATGAAATTGTATGGTACTTTCTATGCCTCTCTTATTTCACTTAGCAGAATGACTTGTAATTCCTTCAGTGTTGTCCCAAATGGCAAGATCTCTTCTCTTTATGGCTACATAGTATTTCATTATGTATATGTACATATTTATTGTCTATCCATCCTTTGATGTACATTTACCTTCACTATTGTGAATAGTGTTACATTACATCTGAGAATGCAGATGTCTATATTCCATATTGATTTCATTTCTTTCCCATATATAGCCAGTAGTGAGGCTGCTAGATAGTGTGGAAGATACGTTTATAAGTTCATTTAGTTCTCCATGCTACCTATACTAATTTACATTTCTATCGACATTGTGTATGCTTTCCTTTTTCTCCTTGTTGTCTCCAGTACTTCGTGTCCTTTGTCTATTTGATGGTAAGGGGTTCTTATATGAGTAAGGTGATAATTTCATTGTAAGTTTTACTTTTGGGGGCTGGGGGGGCTTCTGCAGCTTTTATTTTTACATGTAAACCACTGGGGGAGTCTTGATGGTGGGCACCCTAGAGATTACACTGGAGTTCCAAGGGCTCCAGACACTAGCTGGGAAGTCAGGTGACAGAAACAATGATTCAGACCAATCACAGGATTACAAAGCTGGGTCTCCAGCAGGGATTTTGGTGGTCAGGTGTGGATGCCTAAGGAAGCAGTGACATGGGATGGGCACGCAGTGGGCTGGCCTGGAGCCCCCAGATGACATCAGGGACAGAGGTCCTAGCAGCTGGTGGCTCCAGAGATCTCCAGTCCATGCTTTACTTGGCCAGAGGGTTCCTGAAGGACCTGCCAGCAAACTTGGCTCTGCTGCCCAGCTCTTCCTCGATTCTAAGGATCTGATTGTACTTGGTCAGGCGCTCAGATCAGCAAGGGGCACCAGTCTTGATCTGCCCAGTACAGAGCCCCACCACCAGGTCGGGGATGAAAGTGTCCTCAGTCTCACCAGATCGGTGGGACACCATGACGCCCCAGTCGTTGGACTGGGCCAGCTTACATGCCTGCAGGGACTTGGTCATGGAGATGATCTGGTTCTTTTTTAGCAGGAGGTAGTTGCAGGACTATAAAGTAATTTCATGTGTATGGATGGTTGTCTGTATGTCTATGGATCACATCCATTCCTGGTACCTGTGGAAGCCATATGAGAGGAATGGATTCCACTGGGACTGGAGTTTTGGACAATTGTGAGCCACCATGTGGGTGCTGGGAATCAGACCTGGGTTTTCTAGAAGAGCAGTAAGTATTCTTAACCAGTGAGCCATCTCTCCAGCCCCTTCAGTGTAGATTTGATTGCCATTTCTCTGGGAAGGAGTGCTGTAGAGCATTTTTTCATATGCATTTTTTGTCTTTTGAGAGATGTTTGTCAAAGTCTATTGCCCTTGTTTAAAAATTCAGTTGTTGGAGTTTGTTATTGTTTTGCTGTTGGGCTGAGTTCCTTATATTCAGTGGTATTTGGTAGCCAGACACAAAACTTTGACTGAAAATGTATACTATTATCTGGCTGTTTCTCTGACATCGTTGAACTTCTGAAGACTTTCGGGCCACTGTTGTTCCATTAGTATCACCATGTTGGGGAATTAGTCTTTCTTCTTCCTCTTTATCTTTTAGCACTTATGTGACATGACTTAGAGTCATTAAGCTTCCATGTGTGGTTATGGTGAATAGTGCAACTTCCAGATTCTTAATATGATGTAGTGCATATGTAAGATAAAATGATGGGGAATTGGATATAAAGACCAAATGCTTTTTTAAAAATGCCACAGACTGCTGCTTTGTGTTTCATATTCTTTTTGTGGTAAGAGAATGCAAGGCTGAAGTTTTCTAATTTTTTTTCCATAATGCATAATAAGGTATAAAGAGTTTTCACGAAGTTAGACACTTTGGGAGGGTATTTATGTATTTTACATTTATTTGTTTTATTTTATGTGTATGAGTGTTTTGCCTGAATGTATATATGTGTACCACATGAGTGCCTAGTGCCTGAGAAGGGACCTGAGGAGATCAGAAGAGAGCGTGGGGTCTAGAACTGGAAGTGAGCCATTATGGGCATGCTGAGAATCTAACCCAGAGTCTCTGCAAGAGCAGGGAGTGCTCTTAACCACTGAACAATCTCTCAGCCCCCTGGAAAGTTTTAGGAAAAGAAAAATCTGTTAATGTTAACTATAACTCTTTTGTGTGTGCCCAGCTGTGGTGAAGATCAGTGGCTTTGTACTTTAATCAGACTTGGGTTACCCCATTTTGTGATCATATGTGCTTTCTGTGTGTAAACACATGTGTCCAAGCATGGGGTCCCACTACCCTTCGAGAATGTACTGCATTGTTCCAGGATGCCTTTCCACATTTCCCGTGCTATACTTTCTCATCTTGACATTGCCAATGGCACTGGCACCTGAGGACTGGACCCTATACCCAGGTTGCCTGTTTCTTTTGGACTTGGGGGTTTGATTAAGCATATGTAATTTTTTAAAGATTTATTTATTATTATTATATGTGAGTAAACTGTAGCTATCTTCAGACACACCAGAAGAGGGCACCAGATCTCATTATGGATGGTTGTGAGCCACCATGTGGTTTCTGTGTTTTGAACTCAGGACCTTCAGAAGACCAGTCAGTGCTCTTAACCACTGAGCCATCTCTCCAGCCCATACATAAATTTTTATTTGCATATATTATATATAAGAATGTGCTTCATCATCAGAGACAATCCCTCCTGCAGCAGATGGGGAGAAATACAGAGACCCACAGTCAGACATTATACATAGAGTGAAAGACCTTGAAACACTCAGGCCTCAATAGGATGTCTTCATCAATTCCCTCCCTCAGGCCTCAGAAAACCCTGTGGAAGAGGACGCAGAAAGAGTATAAGATTCAGAGGGGTAGAGGACACCAGAGGAACTAGTCCCTCTAAATCAACATGATCAGAGCTCATATGAACTCACAGATACTGAGGCACATATATGCACAGGTCTGCACCAGGTCCTCTGCAAATATCATATGGCTTCCAATTTAGAGTCTTTGTGGGATTCCTGAGTGTGTGAATGAGTGGGTCTCTGGTTCTTGTGCCTTCTCTTGGGTTCATCTCCTTCTGTTGGTTTGTCCTGTCCTACTACAATGTGATAATCTTTGTTTTATCATATTTTATTTTATTACATTTTATCTCTTAAGAGTAAGTTCATTTCTAATGAGAAACAGAAGGAGCTGGGTGGGAGGAAGGTGAGAGGAACTGAGCGGAGTAAAGGGAGTGGAAGCCACAATCAGGATACATTATGTTAGGAAAAAAAAATCTATTTTCAATATAAAGGGGGGATGGGCTTTGTATTGATGTTTTCATATGTATATAGATTGTTAACATTCACCTTTCCATTATCCTTTCTTGTTCACCTTCAATTCCCAGTTGATCCCCTTTCCAGCTCATCTTCTTTCTGTTTTCCTTTTCTTTCTGACCCACTGCGTGTTCCAGGTAAGGGGCTATTTATAAGAACATTATCTCTCTAGCAGTGATTGTACCACCTAAGAAAATGTGTCTCCCTCCCCCAGATACTCAAGTAGAGATGAGTCTTCTTGACACCCTCCCCCACCCCCATTCCCTGCTAGCTATCATTATCTGCTTTTAGGTCCTCTTCTAAGCTCCATGTGTTTGCTTCCTGTGGCAGGATACTGACAGGCCTAGTCTTGCACAGGTAAACACAACTGTAGTGAGATGAAGAACATTGCCGTGCTCCAAAGATGGCATCTATCTCATCCCATCCCTTTCTTTGGCTCTTATATTTCTGCTCTCTTCTTGCCACATTCCTTGAGCCTTGGAGTGAGTATTGTTGATGTCACTTATGGCTGACTCCTTTGTCAGCCTTATGATTGCTTACTTCTTATTACTTTGACCACTTATAAGTCTTTGCAGTTACCACTGCCCATTGTAAATGGAGTTTCTCTGACCGGTGTTGATGGCAGTACTGCTATATGGGTATAAATATAATTGTTTAGAGGGTAATTTCATGGCCACATCTTGTTTATTTTGTGGAACAACAGCAATAGCTTCCCACTTAAAGCCTGTGACCTCCCAAGCCACCCATAATTCCAAAGAATTGGAGGAAAATAACCATTGACATATTGTCATATTTTTATAGAATATAAACCTAGAATAGTATGGTATTTCACAGAATCCAGAATGAATAGATCACACACACCACACACATACAGGATTTATCAGGGTATGGATGAACAATTACAAAACAGACATTAATTTGCAACCACTTTAGGTTTTTGTCTCTAACTTCAGCAGAAGGTGTGAATGTCTGGGTACCCCTGGATATTTTTGTTGTTAGTATTCCCTCAGAAACTGTGAGCCACTTACTCCATGCTAACTATTATTGCCAGTTCTTTATACACTGTTTACCTATAAATAACTGCAAACATAAAGACATCAGTGTTATTTACACAGTGCACAGGAAAGTTAGACAGTTTGTACCTCTTATAAAGGAATCTGCACAAAGCTACTCTCACTATTTAGCAGAGAAATAATGTTTTCTCTTTAGCTGAACCATTTTAATTTTATGATTTTTTTATTATTTTAAATTACGTGTATGGGTATCTGTCTAGGTAAAATATATACATGAGTACAGTACATGGCCACACAGGTTAGGAGGAGCATCAAATCCCCTGGAACAGTTTTAAATGGACCTTGGGTCCTTTGCAAGAGGAGTATGAGCTCTTAACCACTGAATCATCTCTCCAGCCCCAAGGAGCATGTATTTAAAAAAAAAATATTGATCATTTGTCCACAATTTTAAGATTACTTTGGTTGTTGTTTTATCAGTACACCTAATTTTTAAAAATTTAATAGGGATAATAATTTTGAAATACCTGCTGCTGTATCTGTGGTCAATATACCGGAATTTCTCTCCTTACCTTTGCTTTTTATCATAGCCCCAGGAGAGGGATGTGGGGAGAGAAGCAAGGATACTACTTTCTAGGAGAATTTTCTTTGAGAATTAAAGCAGTGAAAGACTAACATTTCAAGTGATAAAACAAGATAGAAAGAAGAGAGCAAGTTCGAGTAGGTAACTATATGCTGACATCTCCAACGTTCCCGCTTTAGAAAAATGGATGTGTTGAAGTTATTGCCAAAAGTGAAGGAAGCTCATTTCTCATTCCCTTCTTGAAAGATGCTCCTTCCAACTTTACCTCATGACAGCTGAAGCAGCAACAGCAGAAAAAAAAAGTCTAGGGTGGTTAAGTGGCTAGAGGCCTCCTGTTCTTCCTTTAGCGTGTGATCAGTTTCTAAGGATTGCAAAAGAACATTTATTATCTTAGGTAGCTGGGTTGACAGCCAGTGGAACTATCAATGGGGACATTGTGTTGAGGCAGAGGCTGATAACAATATAGCAGTCAGTGACCAAGGGGAATTGTAAATGAGATTATACAGTCTAGGTGTCTTTAGCACCAGGAAGCCAAGAGGGAACTAATCCTTTGGACCAAACTCCCATGCTCTGAGCTAAGAGAGCTCTTCAGAGTTGATTTATATTTCTTGGGACTTAACAGAGGCACCAGGGGTTCAAGCCCAGAAAGAAACTTCATAGAGAGCAGAGAACCCCTGCCTTACTAGAGTGAGCTTCTTTCTGCCTCACCTACTCCATATAATGCAGCCCTTGTCTTAGCAGAAACAGGGAGAAAGATCTGAAAAACCTGCACATTTCTCTGAAAGAATCTATAAACTAGGAAGGACAAAGTCACTACCACAAGTTCAAGGTGAAGTGAGCACTTTAAAAAGCCAACTTGAATTACTTAACAGAAAATTGAAAAACTACAGCTTAGATTTAGTGTTGCTGCCACAGCAAGATAATATTTGATGAGATATAGTCTGCATTTAATTTTAAATTTTGTATTCTCCCATCAGAGTTGAATGTCCCATAAGCCTGGTGATTGTCTGATTGAGGTTGTAGATTGCCTGCATTTGGCATGCCCAATTAATGCCATCTTTATTTTTAATTATTTGATCAATACAAGTGGAACTTTCATTTTTCTCATTACATCCTTATTGTTATAAAATAAGGGTGCAATGAGATAGTCACACAGTTTGCACACTAACTGCAGTGCAGGCAGAGATGGTTAATACCACTTAACTGAAGTACATCACGACAGCCATCACTACTGCATGATCTCTGAAATTTTCATTTATTTGCTGACTCTGAAGTCTGAATTTGCAATATTCGAGGCCTCTTGAGGACATCTGTATATATGTGTATAAAGGTGTGGACAGTATACAAGTTGAATATTTTATTTTATACAATCTTTTACTAAAGAACTAAATTATTTTGAAAGGATGTTTATTTTTCCATATCACCATCCTTCTTTTCTCAGAAGATAAGGTCTTATGTCACACTGACCTCAAGCTGTCTTCCTTCCTCTTCAGCCTCCTGACTAGCTGGGATTCCAGGCTACCACACTTAGCTTATCTCTCTCCCTTTCTATTTAAAGAGATGCTCTTTGCTGTATGAGAGGAATTAGGGAAACTTGTTTGGGCATCTTATTTTTTTATCATGATACCTGGATTTCAGTTTTTGAACATTTTATTAATTACCTTCCTTGCATAGCCATAATTTAGTAAGTGCACATTAATCTGTAACTATGAGATAAAGTGGTTTTTAAAATGATACTAGAGATTGGACGTAGAGCCTTGTGTATGCTGGGAAAGCACTTTAGCAATGATCTGCATCTCTTTCCAACCTTAAATCTACTTTCCTGAGGTATAATATATATACAAAAGTATAAAAGTGACCTACAACACACTATAGGTATATAGGGCTATAGGTGGATCTCAGTGGTAGAACACTTGCCTAGCTTGTGAATGACCCCAAGTCTTATCTCTAGCCCATGAAACCAACAAAAGGCATGCCTATTTCCTTGCACACAACAAAATGAGCCCATTTTCAGTGCATTGTTTTCCTATAAACATTTCTCCTTGCATCATCTTTTGACATTGTCGGCCAGTGTCTGATCTGGTTGATACTGACCCGCTATAACAGTGAACACTGTCTCATACTAACAATGCTCATAGTAGCTTACTTTGGTGTGTGCGTTTGTCTTTCAATTAGGCAGTCCAAGACTTTTATGTCTTTCATTCTGATATTTTTGGCACCAAAATATCAACCTTCAGCTTTCTCAGAAACTTTGATATTTATTGTAGAAATAAAAATAGTTCAACTCCATTCTAACTACTCTGAGATGCCCACCTCCCTAAGGACTTAGAGAGGCCATATTATACAAGCTCCATAGCTGTTAGCCAGCTAACAAACTTAGGACTGTTCCTATACTAGGAGCATCTCGGGTGGCGCAAGTGTGTGATAGCAGTAGTTAGAGGATTTATCATTTTCACTGGACTAAAGCAAATTGCACAACTTTGCCACAGACTAGAACACAGGTGACTGTGGAAGAAAACCTTTTATTTTTTGTCCTAATTCTTTTATTTTTATTTTTTATTGATTAATTATTTTTACACTCCACATTCCATTCCCACCCCTTCTTTTTTCATTTTTTATTAGATATTTTCTTCATTTACATTTCAAATGCTATCCTGGAAGTCCCCTATACCCTCCCCCCACTCTGCTTCCCAACCCACCCACTCCCAATTCCTGGCCCTGGCATTCCCCTGTATTAGGACATATGATCTTCTCAAGACCAAGGGCCTCTCCTCCCATTGATGGCCGACTAGGCCATCCTCTGCTACATATGCTACTAGAGATACAGTTCTGTGGGGTACTGGTTAGCTCATATTGTTGATCCTCCTATAGGGTTGCAGACCCCTTTGGCTCCTTGGGTACTTTCTCTAGCTCCTTCATTAGGGGCCCTGTGTTCCATCCAGTAGATGAGAATCCACTTCTGTACTGGCCAGACACTGGCATAGCCTCACAAGAGAGAGCTATATAAGGGTCCTGTCAGCAAAATCTTGCTGGTGTATGCAATAGTGTCTGGGTTTGGTGGTTGTATATGGGATGGATTCCCGGGTCCCCACCCCTTCTATCCACCCTTCAACTGTTCCACATCTCACACCTCCTCCCAACCCCACCCCATCTCCATGTGGATGCCCCCACCTCAGACCCCACCCAACCTCTAAACTCCCTGGGGCCTCCAGTCTCTTGAGGGTTCAGTGCACCATCTCTGAATGAACACAGACCTGGAAGTCCTCTACTGTATGTGTGCTGGAGGCCTCATATCAGCTGGTGTATGCTGCCTTTTCGGTGGTCCAGTGTTTGAGAGATCTTGGGGGTCTGGGGCATGGTGATACACACCCTTGATCCTAGTACTCTGGAGGCAAAGGTTGGCAGATCTATGTGGGTTCCAGGACAGCCTGTTCTACATATAGAGTAAATTACAGGACAGCCATAGGACATCTACTTGCTAAAACCATGTCCTTAAAAATATTGTATGTGTGTGTGTGTGTGTGTGTGTGTGTGTGTGTGTGTGTGTGTGTACACGTGTATAAGAGGTTGAGAAGGGCCACTTTGTGGAGTTGGTTTTCTATTTTCACCTTTTCATGCATACTGAGGGTTGAACTACAGTCACTAGGCTTGTGTAGCAAGAGTGTTTACTCAGCCAGCTCACTGGCCCAAAAAAGATCCATGTGATTGTTTCAGGAAGAGAAGTGCATGATACACACACACACACACACACACACACACACACACACACACACACAACCTAGCACATTCAGTCTTTTCACAGCCTTGTTATGAAAGCAATATTAACAGGAAAGCAACCTCAGTTTTGCAGTGCATTTGGAAGACCTTCCGGGGTCAGGGCAGTCAAGTAGCAAAGCAGGCATTTACTGAGGCAATATCATTTTTTTTCTGCACTTTAAGAGCTAATTTAAATTCCTGGTGAGGGCCAGGGCCAGAGATGAGGGATCTTATGTCTCTTTGAATTGTCATTTTTGTAAATATTCTAAAGGCCAGAAGAACAAATCTGTTCAACTGTGTTTCCTAGGGAATACTGTGTCCTTTCTTTTCTTTTTCTTTTTCTTTTTTTTTAAAGATGTATTTATTGTCTTAGTCAGAGTCTCTGCTGCTGCAACAAAACACCTTGATCAAAAAGCAAGCTGGGGAGGAAAGGGTTTATTTGGCTTACACTTCCATATTGCTGTTCATCATTGAAGAAAGTCAGGACAGGATAGGAACACAAACAGGACAGGAATCTGGAAGCAGGAGCTGATGCAGAGGCCATGGAGGGATGCTACTTACTGGCTTATTTTCCCTGGCTTGCTCAGCCTGCTTTCTTATAGAACCCAGGACCAGCAGCCCAGGTGTGGCACTACCTAACATGGACTGGTCCCTCCCCCACTGATCACTAATTGAGAAAATGCCTCACAACTGGATCTCATGGAGACATTTCTTCAACTGAGGCTCCTTCCTCTATGATGACTCTAGCTTGTTTCAAAACCAGCCAGTACAATTGACCCCTTGTCAACTTGACTCAAAACAGTCTTTTCTTATTCATCCCAAATGTCTCACAGTAAAAGCATAAATAAATTTAAAAGTCTCACAGTCTTTCCAAATTAAAATGTTAAAAGTTCAGTCCCTTTCTTTTTCCTATTAATGTAGTCATTCACTTCACATCCTGGTAACAGCCCCCTCTCCTACTAGTCCCACCTCACAGATCCTTCCCCCATTATCCCCTCCCCTTCTTCTTAGAGAAGGAGAAGCCCCACCCTCTTGGGTACCACCCCATCCTAGGACATCAAATTGCATCAGAACTAAGCACATTCTCTCCATCTGAGGTCTTCTTACCAAGCATTCCAGCTAGGGAACGGGGATCCAATGGCAGACAACAGAGTCAGAGACAGCCCCTGCTCCAATTGTTAGGGAACCCACACGAGTACCAAGCTGCATATCTGCTTCACATGTGCAGGAGGCCTACATCCAGTCCTTACATGCTCTTTGGTTGGTGGTTCAGTCTCTGAGAGCCCCCTTGGGTTCAGGTTAGTTGACTCTGTAGGTCTTCTTGTGGTGTCCTCGACCCCTCTGGCTGGCTCAATCCTATCCTCAACTCTTCCACACAACTCCCTGAGCTCAACCTGATGTTTGGCTGTGGATCTGCATCTGTTTTGGTCAGCTGCTGGGTGGAGCCTCTCAGAGGACAATTATGTTAGGCTCCTGTCTGCAAGCAAGGCAGTGTATCATTAATAGTGTCAGGAATTGCCTTTCTCACATGGGATGGGTCACAAGTTGGGCCAGTCATTGCATGGCTGCTCCCTCAGTCTCTGCTCCATCTTTATCCCTGTGCATCTTATAGGCAAGAAAGATTTTGGATTGAAGGTTTTGTAGGTGGGTTGATGTCCCTTCTTCCCTCCACTGGAAGTCCTTCCTGGTTACAGGAGGTGGCCACTTCAGCCTACACACACACACACATACCCCTACTAGTAGTGTCTGCCAGGACTAACTCATTGACTCCCAGGAGTCTCCCCTCTCCTGGGTCTCTGGCTAGTCTCAGAGATGCCCCACACTGATTTCTGTTCTCCCTCCTGCCCCCTGTCCTCACACCTGATTTCCATCCCCATGGCCCTCTTTCCCCCCAGTTCCCTCCCTCCATTCACCTCTGATGTATTTTATTTCCCTTTGAGTGACAGTCACAAATCCTCCTGTGAGGTCTCCTTATTGTGTAGTTTCTTCGGATCTGTGGATTGTAACATGGTTATCCTGTACTTTATGGCTAATGTCTACTTATAAGTGAGAACATACCATGCATGTACTTTTGGGTCTAGGTTAGCTCACTAAGGATGATATTTTCACTAACCATCCATTTAAAATAGCCAATTTCTTTTAAAAGCCCACAGCTCTCAATTGTGGGCTCTATTAAAATAAAAAAAAAAAAAACAACTACTTTCTTACTTTAAGAGTGAGAATCAGGGCACAGTCATAAGCAAATCCAATCAAAACCAAACTCCAATTATGCAATGTCTGGGATCTAGTCACGATCTCTGGACTTCTCCAAAGGGCTTGGATCACTTTTTCAGCTCTGCCCTCCGCAGCAAACACAGCTTGTCTCCTAGCCTCCAGCTGGCTCCATTGTTGCTGTTCTTGGCAGTCATCCCATGGTACTGGCATCTCCAAAACTTCTGGAGTCTCATGCAGTCATTGGGCTGCACTTTTACCAATACCCTCTCATAGGTTCTCTTCCTGGTGCCTAGTCTTAACTTTTCTGCATGACCTCTTCAGTCCTGAGTCTTCAATTCTCACTGAGGCTGCAGCTTCACCAGTGGCCTCTCCTGGCCTCTTACAGTGCCAAACCTCAGCTGCTTTCCATGACCCCATCATGCCTTCAAAACCAGTACCACTTGGGTAATTCTTATACATTACCAAGTCTGGGTGCCAATAGGAGGTAGAACCATGGCAGCCAGTGGAACACAATTTTTCTGTGTTCTCAAGAAACACTTCCCAGAAGATTTCACTACAATGATGCTGTTCTCCTCTTAATAACTGCTAAATTCTCAGCTCCAGCTGCCCTGACTATCCCAGCAACGAAAAGGTTTCACTCTAGTAGTTCTGGTATCTTGTTAATCACAGCTGATTCATCAGCTCCAGCTAACCAGAACCACAGCATCTTAATCCAAAATAGCAAACAACCCTGATAGCGTCTTTAAACTTCCCTCTGAAACTCTTCACACCAGGTCTCCATCTTCTGCACTGCTCTCAACGTTCTCATCTTCCAAGCTTCTACAGAATATCCCACTGAGCTGTTAACACTCAGTGGTTTTTCTAGCCCAAAAAGGTCCTTCCACAGTCTTTCCAAAAACATGGCCAAGTCTGTCACAGCAATACCCAACTATGCTGATACCAACTTCTGTCTTAGTTTGGGTTTTATCACTGTGAAGAGACGCCATGATTAAGGCAACTCTTATAAAGGAAAATAGTTTATTAGGGTTGGCTTACAGTTTCAAAGGTTTAGTCCATTATCTTCATCATGGGACAGATGGTAGAGTGCAGGCAGACATGGTGCTGGAGAAAGGGCTCAGTTCTACATCTTGAACCACAGGCATCAGGGTAAGATTGCCACACCTAGCTCAAGCCCACCTGTACACACTTCTTCCAACAAAACCATATGTACTCCAAGAAGGTCACATCTCTTAATAGTACCACTCCCTATGTGCCAAGCATCCAAATACATGAGTCTATCTGGGGGAGGGGGGGGGAGATCATTTCTATTTAAGCCAGGACATTTTTTTTTTCATGTACTTTATGTAACTGAGTGCTCTGTTGTGAGCCACTATGTGGTTAGTAGGAATTGAACTCAGAACCTCTGGAAGAGCAATCAAATGCTCATAACCACTAAGCTCTCTCTCCACCCCCTAGGAATACTGTGTCTTAAAAAAACAAAACAAAGAAAGCCAGAAATGGTAGAAAATGTATTTAGTATTTTCAAGGCCTTGGGTTTGATGCTCAGCACCAAGAAAAAGAGAAATGAAAAAACAACCTGGAATAAAAACAAGCTTAGTGTTCTTGCTTGGTTGATTTGCTTTTCCTTGTGTGCCAAGACATGGATAGCTCTTTTTTGTCTTATTTTTTTTAATTACTGCAGGAAAGTAGAGGGTGTTTTGTTGTTGTTGTTGTTGTTAAATTAGTAGTTGAAGCCCAATGAGAAGGATGGCATGGGTTTTCAATAGACTTGGTACAGATAAGCATTTGCAATCCTTCACTGTTTGCCTTCTTTGCTGAATTTCTGTGTAGAGTGGTTAGAGCTTGATGGCGCATTGTAGCCCTGGTGAGCATTTCATATGGGTTATAACTTTCCAGAGGCTATGAACCACACATGGGAAGCTGAGTTGGGTGGGGGCAAGATGAATAGCCTGCAGTGGGAGGTTGAGTCCAAAAAGTGGCTGCAGCTTGACAAACACATGAGACCTGGAGAGAGGAAGAGAGTAAAGGGTTGTCCTGTGTTCTGATATCACCCAGTGGTCTTGCCAACCACCTGGGGTGGGGCTGTGATATAGTTTTTAAGCCAGTGGAGTTTGGGGAATATTTTAGGGGTCATTACATTGGATTTCTAGTTCCAAAGGAGATCCTGTTGGCTAGGGGCAAACATGCTAGAGCAGGGGTGCTAAAGGCTTGACCCGTGATGGGAACGTTCATATATATTTGGAAAAACTCAAATGATATAAGCCTCTGTCACTTGATGATAAACTAGATATATTTGGAGGTGCAGATGTAGGAGATTGGAAGAGGAATCCTAAATTTCTGGCTACCATTCACTGAGATTGAGAATTGGGAACAGGCCCAGGTTTAGTAGAGGAACATTGAGAATGATTAGGCATTCTGTCTGAATAAATTATACTTTTATACTCCCATTTTATGTCTCAACTAAATATTCACAGAGGGCATATCTGCCTTACTGAGAGAAGAAGGTATTCTATGTTTTATGGAACTAAAGAAAAAAAATAAGAATTTGTTATATAGGATTTATACTGACTTGGCTTGAAGACTGTTTTCTCCATAGGAAGTGCCACTTTAAAATGCCATTCCTTGGCTAGAGATGTGGTTCAGTTGGTAGAGTACTTGCTTAGCATGCACAAAGGTCAAGGTTTCATCACTTGTACCACATTTAACAAAAGAACGTGGGTGTGGGGATGTGGAGATGGTATACTTGGTAAGTTGATATGGTACTTGCCATATAGTCATAAAAACCCAAGTTTAGATCCTCAGCACCTACATAAAAATGAAAGACTTAATGACTGTGTCCCATTACCTCAGCACTGAGGGTAGGTTTTGGGAAGCGGAGACAGTTGTATCCCTGAAGCATATTGGCCAATCAGCCTAGCCAAGTTGATGAGATTCAAGTTCTATAACAGACCCTCTGTAAAAAGGTAAGGGCTAGAAAGATGGCTACGCAGGTAAGAACTCTTGCTCTGCAGAGGACAGTTCAGTTACTAGCACTCACATGGTGGCTTACAACTGTGTATGACTTCATTTCTGGGGGATCTGATGCCTTCTTGTGTTGTCTATAGGCACTGCATGCATGTAGTCTACTTACATGCATGTAGGCAAAACATAATTTTTTTTAAAAAAAATCTTGGTTTTTAAAGGTAGAATATGATTGAGGAAAGACACCCATTATCCAATTCTGATGTATTCTGATGTCAGTTATCACACTTTTACACCAACAAGCACACATATATACACCCACAGAAGCATATACATATAACACGTGCCCTCAAAACACTGCCCGAAACTTAAGAGTAATGGTACATATCAATGATCTTGCACTTTGAAGATAGAGGCAGGAGGATCAGAGGTACAAAGTCATCCTCAGCTACATAGTATGTTTGAGGGCAGCCTACACTATGTGAGACTGCCTGCAGGGGTCAAAAAGAAAAGAAAACCAAACATAAAACCTAAGAAAAAACAGAAAACATTCTTCATATCTATTTTGGCTACATGCTGTTAATAAAGTATATGTTTTCATAAAACTACTCATTTTAAAGTCTGAACATGAAGTAGTAAATGCATAGAATTTGTCTTATATTCCTTACTAAATATTAAGGATTTCCTGAAATTATTCTTAGATAAAAGTAAATTCAAACTGAGTGCAGTTCTGAATTTATACCAATACTTGTTGTGGTACTATCCCAACAACATGAATCTTAGTAGCAGTTCTCGTGGCTTTGGGTGTAGATGATGGTTCTTAGTTAAATTGATTCAGCCAAATGGAAAGTGTCACTGAATTTTTAACAGAAAAATAAATAATATGTTTTAATAGATTTTAATACATGTGTGTGTTTCCATAATGTATATCTGTGTACTTGAGTAGTATATATGCTCCAAGTTTGTGTATGTGCACCACATGTCTGCAGTGCCCATGGAGACCAGAAGGTGGCTGTGAGTCCCCTGGAACTAGTGTTATAGGTTATTGAAAGCCACCTGTGTGGATGCTGGGAGCCAAGCTCCCATCCTCTGGAAGAGTTCTCTCCAGCTTCCCTTTTGGTATATTTTGTCATATAACACTTTACTGGAGTCATTGTAAAAATAACCATTATTTTGTTAAAACGAGTGTAGATATTTTAAAGCCACGAGTAATAGTTTTAATACTTTTTTGAGACTTGATCTTTTAACTTTTGCATTTGCAATTAAATTTTCACTGAGTCCTATCCTTTATCAAAGAACTACAGGCAACTATTGACTGCCTGGAGAAGGAGAAATAGCCAGACAAGCTATGTTTTGCTGCTAAGTATGAAAGGAGTATACATTTTTTTCTGTACATTTGCATGACTAACCTGTTTTGAGCTCCTGTGGTATATCATACAACATCTGTGGTATTTTTCAACTTCTGTTCTTCATGCATTTTCAACTTACTATCATACACTGTTAAACAGCATCTGATAGATAGGCTTTGGTGTACAGGAGCCAGCTTCATTGACTCCCTTATGTCAAACACAGCAGCAGAAACCCTTAGCCATGGCAGAGACCCAGCAGACATTTGCTAATTGACAGATTGAGATGTCTTCCTTCCTGCCTACGCTCAATTGTTTCCTTTCTGATTTGGTATCACATATTTAAATTTAGAGTTAACTGCCTTTTAATATAGACAGACTATGGTAGTTTTCAAATAATCCAATGCAGGTCACATACTCTAGCATTTATCATTGTATATAATGGATAATAGTTTGTATTTCTATGGAAAAGGCATTGTATATGTATTCTACATGCTGTGAAATATATCTCATGCTTCAGTTTGCTTTCATTTCATAGTTTTACTCATAATGTAAAAAGTAATTTCAGTCTAAGTTATTTTTGAAGGTGTTCATAAAAATAAGAGTAATGATAATAATTAAATATTTATGTATTTACTTTAATAAAAGCATCCTTTAATATAGATAATAACAGCTATGATTAGAAAACTATCTAGAAATACCTGATGGTGCTAAGATACATTTCAGAAAATCAAGGAATAGAAATAGTGATCCTTCCTTGGTCAGTGGTAGGTGTACTCTGTGTGTGTTTGCCCACACACAGAGTGCGCATACAAGCATACATGTTAGAACTTACCTTTTCTTACAATACATATTCATTTATTGCTTGCAAAAGCCATATTACACTACCATGCTTGAGAAATGACACCCAGAATCAATTTGGGTTTGAAACCTCAGTCCTACTATCTCTTAGCTATGGTTTTGTGGTGCTTTTAAGCTCATGCTTTTGTACCTGGAAACTCAGCATCCTTATCTCTGCTTTAGGTTAACACTCATAATCATGGATTTCTAAATGACCTCTTCAGACCTATGTTGTATTATTTTTTTCCATTTATTCCATTATCCTCAGCATCCTCATCTCTAAAGTGTCCAGGACAAGATCCTTAGAGTAGTGATTTGAGGATTGCCTGAAATAATCCATGGGAAGTACTTAGTATGAGACTTGACATAAAAATTATTTTTAAAATGGGAATCTAAAATAAAGTTTATATAAATAAAGCCTTATATAATTTGAGAAGTGAAAGCAGGTGATTAGAAGTTCAAGGCTAGCCTTAGCTACACAAGATTCAGCCTTAAAAATGAAAACAAAGTAAGTTTGCCTTTATTGGCCATACTGGTCAATAAAGTTTGCCTGTAACTAAAATGTTGTTTCTACTGAGGGGGCATGGGAATGTGTGAACACTGACTGTTGGAGATCTTTGCATATAAAATGTGGAATGACTTAAAATCCTTTGGTTATCAAATTCTAACCCTTATGTAGATGAAGAAAAGCATTTCTCAAAAAAGAGGGGGCTTCCTCCAAGAATAATTAGAAAATGAATTATTGAGTATAACCTTTGAAATAGCTTAGTCTGTGACTAGAAGACTAAGATAGAAACAGTGCTTTCTTTTTCCTGTTGTTTCCCGCTGCATATTTTAACATAGAAAGCAAAATGACTTAGGGGCTTTCAACATTGAGCAATAGGAGTGAATCTGTACTCTCTTTCCAATATAATTAGAGGCTTGTTTGTTTCTTTGTGATGGAGTTGAGAACTTGACATAATAATAAGTATAAGCCTTCCAGATCTTCTCCAGTTAGGTACTACTCATAACACATTTTCAGTTGTCTTCTCCCATCACCTCCCTCTTTTTCTTTTTTGAGACAGTGCCTCATGTGAACCAGATTGGTCTCCAAACTCTCGCCTCCTGTCTCTATGTTCTAAATGCTGAAATTACAAGCCTATGGCACCATAGCCTGCTTATTCATTTTTCCTTTCACTGAAAACAAAAAAAACTTATTCAAGGAAATGTTGAATGCTTCAATACAGAGATGGTAAAATCCAGAAAGCTTTATCTAAAAATTATTTCATTCTTCTTTTGTGTATTCCGAAGTAATCTTGAATCCAATTTGGAGGTAAAATGAAGGATGAGGTAGACTGAAGGAAGAGATCTGTAATGACCATTAATGAATTGTGGATATATTTTATCTCATTCTTATTTTGAACAGCCTCATTTTAAAAATAAAGCAGGACACTGGGACAAGACAGATGATGTCTGTCTTGCTAACTGCAGCTAGTGACATTCTGTTGCAGACACTGTGGGGGCAATGGCTTGCTTTGGGGAATAAACTGAATTTAAAGCCCAAGTTCTTCCGTTACTTTCATGTAGTTTCTTCTTTGCCCATACTTATATTATGAATAGCATCCTAGGATAGTGGTAGAACTAGTAATAGTGTTTGGCATGTCACCTCCTGCCTCTCTATTAAGTACCTGTGAAGCTACTTAAACAGAAAAACAGAAACTTTTAATAGTTCCGTGAATTTAAAAGAAATTCAAAGACTGGTGACAAACTCTAGGGAGAATTTCATTAGCAAGAGAAGATTAAAAAGCACCCTTGAATGTCATGTTATTTATTACACTTTCTGAAACCGGCTGAGGCAAAAATAGCCAAAGGGAGCAGGGAAAGACTTGCACCCATGTGTAAAGTGGCTGGCTGGCAGGCAGGCAGTCATCTCACCAAGGAACTGGAGTTCTTGGTTTCCCACTAGCCGACTTAGCATCCATATTTCCAGATCATTTCAGACTAATGTGCTCTGAATACATAAAGTAAGGCAAGAAAAAGGAAGGCTTGGAAGAGACAGAGTATCCACAGAGAATCGTGGCTGCCACCAATACCAAGGTAATGTGTTCTACAGCCAGAACAGGAAGGAGCAAATGACATGTACTCATTTGGCTTCTTGTATAGAGAACCCTTCCCACATAGTCCAAGGTCAAACTAGCCAAGCCAAGTGAGGACAAGGATGAAATTGAAAGCAGGCTCTGAGAACTCAATCTTTATTTGAACTTCAGGTGGCTGAAAAATCCATCTACCCAGTTTGCTGCCAGGTACCAATCTTGTTGAATTTCTTTCCATCTTGATAATAAGTATGAGTTTTAAAAGGGCTGTGGGCAGAGGAGGACTACAAAGAGAGGAGTCCAGATAAAATGTTGCCTTGAGATTTCAAAGCAACAGCTGATATTGAAAATGACTTTTGTGTACCAAGCAAGTGAAGTCAAGACATCTATGATATCTCCTGAAAGGAAACAGTAGAGATTTGCCCTGTATAGAGCAGAACAGACTGAACAGACAACAAATTCAGGACTTTTATTGAGATAGAGAAGGATGAAGAAATCTAAAGTGGAACAAATGAACAGAATTGATGGCAGTGCTTTTGAATAGTTCACTCATTGAATAGTCACTAAATATTAACTGCCTACCTGATACACTAGGGATTTGTGCTGTCATACTGAACAAAACAGATTAAGCAGTTATGGGAGGCACACTTTGGATTTTTTTCTAGAATATAGTCAGATGTTTTCAATTTTTCCTTATATCAAGGAAAAGAAATGACCTAAGAGAATCTAGATGTAAATAACAATAATAATAATAATAATAATAATAATAATAAGTATCTACTTTGGAACAAAAACCAAATTGGACTTAGACATTTTTCTAAAAACCAGAGACCATCACGGCACTCTTTTCTCTGTTTAGAGCCTTCTATGCTATCACTATAATTTATGTTAGAAAGCAGCAGGCCTTTGTGGGATGATGTTGGAGGTACACATGTGTGGGTGATATGTGTGTGGGGGGAGGAAGGGAGAGGGAGAGGGAGAGGGATCCTTCAGGTGCCATCCACCTTGTTTCTTTTAGACAGGGTCTCTCTTATTGGTACAAAGCTCATCAAGTAGGCTAGGCTAGTCAATGAGCCTCAGAAATATGCCTGTCTGTACCTCCCCAGAGCTGAGCTTAGAAAATCATGCCACAATACCTTACTTTTTGACAAGGATTTTGGGGATTGAGTTCAAGGCCTCATGTTTGCACGATAAAGCACTTTATCAACTTAGCTATTTCCTTAGCGTGAACAAGCCTAAATTAAAGACTTTAATTTTTTTCTCTTGAAAAAAATAGCTACTATGTGAATTTCTTGCAAAGCATTTCATTCTTAATAAGAATATGGATTTCTAGTGTTTGTGATGTGAATGGTACTTTTCAGGGTTTTTTGTAAGCATGCAGAAAATCTGTGAATGCAAGTTTTTCTTCCCCTAGATTGATATATCCCCCCTCCCTCTTTCCCTCCCCTCTTTCCCTTCTCTCTTTCTCTCTTTTCCTCTTTCTTTCCTGCTTTCTCAAAATTTTCTTTAGCCTCATGCATGCTAAACATGCTATCTACCACAATAGAAATAGAGGATCAACCCTCATAAATTGTTCTCTGACCTCTACACATGCAGTGTGGCAAGCATCCTCAACCCCACAATAAACAAACAAATGTAATTAATGAAAAAACTTCCTACTAATATTTAGTTGAAAAATATTCTTTTAAATAATGATATTTGTTTTGGCACTGTTTGTGGACTAGATAGTATATACTGCTGAAGGAGGCTGGAAAAGGGGAGTACTTGGGTATGCCAGCTTAGTTGTATGTATTAGGAACATTCAGCATTTGTGGCCTTTGAACCATCTGTGCCACTACAGCATTTGCTCTGGAAATGAAGATGCTCTTGGGGTATGTTGATTGACAGACTATTTAAATAACCATATATTACAAATGGAGCTTTAAGCGCTTTTTTGTTTGTTTGTTTTGTTTTGTTTTTTTACCATCGGGTATAAATGTTACTTATATAATGGGAAGTGACATTCATAACCATACACACACACACACACACACACACACACACATATATATATATATATAGAATATAGTCAGATGTTTTCAATTTTATATTTATAGTCAGATGTTTTCAATTTTATATATATATATATATATAATATATATATATGTGTGTGTGTGTGTGTGTGTGTGTGTGTATATATATATACACACACACACACACACACACACACATATATAAAACAAAGGATACAATATTATGATTCCAAGTTGAGAATAAATACTGAAGAAAATATACCAAACTGTTAAGTTATATGAATATTTCAGGATGTCCTCTTTATTTTGTTTCTTTTATGTCCTTGTACTTTTGAAGACATTGATTGTGAAGAGTTATGTTTTGTGCATACCATGTCAGTGTCTGTACTTTGCCCCCTTACCACCCTCTTTCTTAACCTTCCTTGGCAATGTCTCTAGGGTGGTAAGAGAATTCTGAAACAGAGTAGTGGGTGGATGGAGATGATCTGTGTCTTAGCTCCTCTGCCCACAGATAATTGTGATTCCCAGTGGGACTGGAGAATGATTTTCCCTCTGCCTCTTTTTCCTTTTCAGGAAACACATGAAATTGTGGCAATCAAGAAATTCAAGGACAGTGAAGGTATATGTACATTTTTACTTCTGTAATTTTTTTTGTAAGTAAAATGTGTGAGAGGTAGGTTTTAGTTGTTAGACCTCTAGACCTGTGATTTTAAAATTATAACCTTGGGGAGGGAATGCAACTTGTTATTATCATGCTAATTTACTTTGAAATATTTCCTATCTGATGATATTAGAACATCTATTTTAATTTACAATCAAGGGTGAATTTTTTGCTCCAAAGGCCAGATAGAAGCTTTCTTAACTGCATGTTTCCGCATAGATGACAGTGGAAGAGATAATTAAAAGCAAATGCATCTATAGTTCCCATAAGTGTGAGTGTTGTTGCGAAAGATTCAGCATTTGGTCTCGGAGTTCTCCAGCCCCTAGTCACAGCAAAGAATACAAGGATAAGTGGAAGGCAGGATAGAAAGGAGACATTTTTTTATATTTAGAACCATTTTTTTGAGCGAATAAGATTTTCAATAAGAAATACCATATTTTTGAGGGGGGGGGGGTCTTGGTCACACTTTTAGAGCATTAAAATTTTCTGCTGGGCAAGAAAGTTTCAAACAACCTTAGCTGTTAACTCTTACCTAACCAAAGACAAAGAAAGACTGATAATGGAAGTCTAGGCAGCAGTACAGAAACCTCAGTAAAAAGACTTTCTAAATCCTAGCCCAGTTTCCATATAGACACTATACTATAATGAAGCAAGTCTTACAAATTCCTGTGTTAATGAGGTACTCCAACTTCTGCTTTCACGGGTTTATGTCAAATCTTAAAACAATACTCCAGTGTGACATTGAGTTGCAAGCTACCATATGAAAAATAGGTAAAAAGGTATCAGCATCAGCCTCTGTATCTAATGTGAAGTCTGAAGATATACAACGTAGCCTGGCTTCATTGGTACATATTTCCTAAGCACTTTAAGGCAGTAGCTTCTATATTTATGAACAGTCTCATCCCCCTAACCTCAGATCATAAAATAACAGAAGGCTTGTAAACAAAAGGTTCCTAGGATAGCTTCCATAGCATTTGATGTAACTAAACTATGATGTAACTAAAACTACTTATGTGGAGCTCTTGCATATTACCTAGGGCCCTGAGCAGCTATTGTGAGGATAGTCACTGAGGACAGTCTAAAAGGAAGGCCCTGGGAAATGCTTTATAGCTTATTCTGGGAGACAGTGTGCTTAAAACCATGTGCCTATGTGCCTTTGATCTAATGGAAGCAGTTACCCCTGGGTAACCTACTGTGAAACCATTGGAAATAGGCTCTTTGAGCAATGACTTTAGACTAATGACAGATGGTCCAGGGACAAATGGTGATCTAAAAGGAGTGATTGCAACAGAAAATCAAAGCAGCACTCTTACATGTGTATAGAGACATCTGACTCTGTCTTCACCTTTAAGGTCACATTGGCAAGCTGCAAAGTAATAACGGCCAGCAGATCTTCAAAAAACTTTTTTTTTTTTTTGGTACAGGGTCTTATGTAGACTAAGCTTGCTTAAAACCCTATTATCTAGTCTTCTATGTCTTTACGATGTTCCTCTGGCAAGAATACTCTTAATAGAAAGGAATGGTTCATGTCTGGTGATCAACTCTTTTACAGTATGAATTATGTATAATAGTTTCACATAGATGAAATTGTCTACTAAACTACTATGTAATCTATGATATATAAAATCTGTTTTATTAGCCGGACAGTGGTGGTGCATGCCTTTAATCCCAGCACCTGGGAGGCAGAGGCAGGTGGGTTTCAGAGTTCAAGGCCAGCCTGGTCTACAGAGTGAGTTCCAGGACAGCCAGGGCTACACAGAGAAACCCTATCTCGAAAAAAACCAAACAACAAAAAAAGTTTTATTATCTAAATTTCAACCAGTGTATTATAACAAAAAAAATAGGAGTATTCTGATATTGTTCTCATTGTCTAGTAGCTCTCAAACATTCTTTTTATTAGTTGCCATAAAAATTCATATTATAGTAGTGAATATTCTAAATTATACATGTCTAAATCTTTGTGAAAGTAAATGAAATGATTCTATAAAAGCATTGATAAACTTAAGCTGAAATGGAAATTGTGCTTGGCCTCACTGACATTCACATTAATGTCCCTACATATTCTCTAAGTGATGATGTGCAGGGAGGTGATGAGAATATATACCACCTTTTGGTAGCTTTAAAAGATTATAATAACATCCTACTATCCTGTTAACTTGATATAGATCCAAAAATTTGTGTGAAATATTTTATTTTCAATTTAAATAAAAATGTATTTGCTTTTAAATTGAAATAAAATGTGATTTAAATTCGAATTCTATTTTATGTAATTTTAAATTTAAATAAAATTGTATTTAATTTAAATAAAATACATTATTGTTTTATTTAAAATATATTTTTAGGTAGACCACTTTTTAGTGCAAAATATTAAATATCTTTACTATCCCGGAATAACTGGTTACTGCTTAAAAGACTCAAATTTTCATAGTATTTAATTTAAATAAAATACATTATTGTTTTATTTAAAATATATTTTTAGGTAGACCACTTTTTAGTGCAAAATATTAAATATCTTTACTATCCCGGAATAACTGGTTACTGCTTAAAAGACTCAAATTTTCATAGTAAATAAAAGGGTATGTTGTTACTTTAACTGGAAAAATTAAAACTGAAATTCTGAAAATAAGTTTATTTTATAGTAAATACAAATTTCTATTATAATACCACCTGTGTGGTGATTTAGTTTTTAGCACAATTGGGTATTATCTTTTAAGCGGGAAGGTGAGTTTTTACATTAAAGTTTCATAATTAGCTCAATAAAAATATAGCAAAAGGCTTTGTTAGTTTTCTCTGTCTTAATATGTGTGTCTTCATGTTCTATAATTAATGTATTTTGTATGTATGAGTGTTTTGCTACAAGTGTATATGTGTACCATGTACAGGTCTGGTGCCCATGGAGGTAAGGACATTGGATCCCATTTGTGCTGAAAATCAAACTAGGGTTCTTCAAGAACAACAGAAACTCTTAACCTCTGAGTCATCTCTCCACTCTGTCCCACACTTTTAAGTTTTTTATTCCCTGATTGTTAGCGGATAAAACTCTGCCAGATCATTTATCAGTATCTTTGCCTATGCGTTTCCCTGCAAGATTTTAATGCTCTAGAGGAGGACAGAAACTTCTGTTAGGAGAAAGAATATAGGCTGGGGATGTGGCTCAGTGGTAGTCTTTGCTTTAATTCCCAGATGCCAGACCCACCCCCAAACAAAAAAGGTATGTTTAAATGATAACAAATTTTTATCAAAGACGATTCCCTTTGTTGGTTTTTCTTTTATTATTTTAACAGCTTTCACTTTTGGCATATCATCATAAATCTGGCATCTCAGAATTCATAGCAACATTCTGAATGATGATATAAATTTCTCTATGTGTGCTTCCACAGAGAAAATTAAATATCAAATACCTAACCACTTAGTGGTCTCTACTGAATTAATTCTGTTCATTATTTGGATCTTCTATAAATAAAAAAATGACCACAGACTCCAAAGATACAGGGGATTCTTTGGTTAAAAGATATTTTGAGATTGTATATAGTAAATATTTTAGCCAAATTCTCTTTAACTTTCCTGTAACTACAGTCTTGAACATTGACATTTGATAATCAGATGGTCATGATTTTTGTTTGTTTGTTTTATTGGATATTTTATTTATTTACATTTCAAATGTTATCCCCTTTCCCGATTCCCCCTCCCTTGCATCTATGAGGGTGTTTCCCCACCCACCCACCCACTCCCACCTCCCTGCCCTCGCATTCCCCTACACTGGGGCATCAAACCTTCACTTGACCAAGGACCTCTCCTCCCATTGATGCCCGACAAGGCCATCCTCTGCTACATACAGGGCTAGAGCCATGTGTCCCTCCGTGTGTACTCCTTGGTTGGTGGTTTAGACCCTGGGAGCTCTGGTTGGTTGATATTGTTCTTCATTATAGGGTTGCAAACCCCTTCAGCTCCTTCAGACCTTTCTCTAACTCCTCCATTGGGAACCCCATGCACAGTCCAGTGGTTGGCCATGTATTAATAACAGATCATCATTATTAGTTACATTTGTTTGTTTGTTGTATGTGTAATTATACATGTGCCGTATTCGGTATCTGGAGATCAAGGGACAGCTGTGGGCATCAGTTACCTCCTTCCATCTGGTGGGTCCTGGGGATCAAATTCAGGTTGCCAAATCTTAGAGGCAACACCTTCACCCTCTGAGCCATCTTACTGGCTCTGGGTCATCATCCTTAGATAAAGACATAAACCACATTTATTGAAGAATCCAGGAGTGCCAATTTAAACTAGGTAGTTGTTTAATAGTAACAATGAAAAATACTGTCTATTAAACATTTATGTTAGGGAAATGTGTAGTCAGAATTTTTTAATTAATATTCTGTCTTTTAATTCTTTGTGAATGAAAAATTCTCTTTTTTTTCTTTGATGAATGAAAAATTCTCTCTGCTTATCACTGAGCCTTAGTACATGGCTACCTCCAGTGAGCTGTGCACACATCTATGTGCCATTGGGGTGAGGGGGTTAGGTCATTTCTCTTCTTTTATATCAAATAAAATGGGTAGCATTTTATCTCCTGTTGTTTGTTTCCTATAAATGTTTTTCGCTTGAAATGGACATATTTATGTCGTTAATTATTATGAAATGTTTAGTAATTGTATAGTCTTTCCTCCAGTTGATTCCACTCTTATTTTTACCTAGAGACTAGCACACTCTGTGCTGGTCTCTTAGTTTACATGATGCTGTAAAACAAGTATTCGCACACCTTTAATCCCAGCACTCGGGAGGCAGAGGCAGGCAGATTTCTGAGTTTGAGGCCAGCCTGGTCTACAAAGTGAGTTCCAGGACAGCCAGGGCTATACAGAGAAACCCTGTCTGGAAAAACCAAAAATAAATAAATAAATAAATAAATAAATAAATAAATAAACTTCAAGAGCCTGAATTCTGTATAAGAGAGGCTTTAAAACAAATTTTCCAGCCCTGATTATCTAAATAATCTGATTATCTGAGCTGTAGCACCGGCTACTCCTGTTACTATCATACTTCCTTTCCTGCCCGAACCAGATCTCTTTCAAACCTCAGGGATTCTTATAAGATTTGGCAGCATTTTGCACTTTTTGTGATTTCATAAATTTTCTCTGTTCTTTAACTTGTCCTTCATCTCTAAAGACTGAAGGGTCCTCATCTTTTTTTGGTACATAAAACAGTAAGTAACATCACCATTCAAACCTCTGGCCACATTGATTGTCCTGCTGCTGCTGTCCTGTCTTCAATCAGAGCATGGTACCCTATGGTTTCGTTCAAGGATGGATTGACTTCTCTTTTTCATTCTATCTGTTTAAAGGTCTGTTTGGGGGGCCTCTTTGGCTATACAAAGATGTCAGATTTGTGGTTTCATAAAGTAGGTTACAGCTATTCCTGGATTTCTTTTCTAAGCCCACGGCTCTTTAAAAATAGGGTTACAATAGTTTCTGCTGATCTTTAGATTTTTCTTTTCATCACTGACTTATCTTTGAATTTATTTTGCTCCTGTGAGCTTTCTTCTTAAAAAGCTGCTATCTTTTATTTTAGTGAATCTCTTGATTTTATTTTATTTTTTTTAGAGTTTTCTTTGTTCTTACTTTGCATCCTTTTTTGTCTCTGTCGCTTTGTCCTGGGTAGGGTGGATTGCATACTGACTGCATAGAACTTTGACAGAATTGTTCTTGTCTTTAACAACCCCTCCGGTACTGCTTTTGTTTTGTTTGAGATAGGATATTGTTATGTAGCCCAAGATAGCCTGAAATTAAAGTTTCATATATTCATTCATTCAATCTACCTACTCTCTCCCTCTCCCCTTCCCCTTCCACCCCTACCCTCCTCCTTTCCTTCTTTCCCTCTTCCTCCCTCTTCCCTCTTCTCTTTATTTTGAAATTTTATCTTACTTTGTAGCCTAGGCGGGCCCAGAATTCACAGTTTGGCCAAAGATGGCTTTGAATTTTTAGCAATCCTCCTGCCTCAGCCTTTTGAGTGCTAAGATTACAGCTGTAAACCGTCATGCTTGGCTTTCTTCAGCAGTGCCTAAGGATGAGATCAGTTAGCATGGTCTTAAACAAGTGTAGAAACATTGGCTTTTAGAAGTAGAAGATGCCTTTAGAATAAACCACTGTAACTCCAGTCAGTCTCAGTTTATAGGTGAGGACCTGGTATGTGTTTGACTAAAATGCAGACCTTCATTGACAAGTCATGTTATGCTCTTTGGCTATGTGGCCATAGCAACAAACCAGATAGCTGGATCTAATGTTACAAAGTCTAGGCATCAATCTAGGGATTGTGACTCCAAAGCTCACTGTAATACACCATACCACCTAAATCCCTCTGTTCAACTTAGGTTGAATGTGTCTCTAAGTCCATGTCCCCTGAGAAAATTAGCTATCCATTTTAGATGTCAGTTATTTATGAACAGGAGAAATTAGCACAGATAGCACACAAGGATTATCTCAACTCATGGTGATTTGGGGAGGGGAGAATGGAGGATGCTTATTTTCATGCAGTGTGCTATGGCTCCCAATGCTTTGCTCCTTTTTGCTTGTTTTAAAATCACATGTGTCGGTGGAGTGCATTACTTTTCTCTGTCATCTCATTATTTACTACCACACTTTTTTTTTTTATCCAGGGTAGGCTAGGTAGGCTAGAAACCTTAAAAGTACTCACAGAAACAACATTATAGCATGTTCCAAGTAATGATGAGTGTTTAGTGTGCTTGCACTTTGGGAATTAAGCACTTTACTTCTTGCCTGTTCCCAGTCATTACAGTCTTAATGCATAGGTTATTACTTATGGCTGGCATAAAGAGCCTCATTTTCATAAAAGGCAGCTCAAATGAGATGGTGTTGGCACACTGCACCCTAAGTGATGTTATTGTGTGTCCCTCCAATCCCCAGCCCGTTTATGTGTGTGTGTGTGTGTGTGTGTGTGTGTGTGTGTGTGTGTGTTCCTGACAATTGAACTTAGGACTTGCGCTTGCTCAGAAAGCATGGAGGTATATTCCAGGCCTTCTTTTTTATTTGTTTATTTTTTGTTTGGAGACAGCATTTCAGGACATTGTCCAGGCTGGCCTGGGACTTGGAATCCTCCTGCTATAGCCATTTATGTAGCCAGGATTACAAGGTGCCACCAACCTGGTTCACTGTATGCTTCCTTTTAAAGAATTACTTATCTTCTTTCTCTCTTTATAAACATTCAGAATATAGCCATTATGGTTTTATAACTCCACTGTTAGGTGGAGCTAGTATATATGAATGGTATATTTTATCAGCTACCAAAATTCAGTGAGACTTAGGTTTATAATCAGAAAGACTTTGGCTAGAGAGATGGCTCAGTTGTTAAAGGCTAAACTCAAACCAGAAAGACTTCAGTGGAAAAAAAATTACAAATTATTAGATGTATTTACTGATGAAAAGTTTATAATCCGAAATACTTTACTGAAAAAATTCATAAATTAGGTTTACTTATTGATGAAAGTGTAACAACTTGATAATTATACACAACACTGTATTTTTGCTTGCTTTTTTAATGCCCAGTGTGCCCAAGCATTTGATTAGAGAAGAAACGCCAGCTGTATCTATTTAGTATCCTTGTATTCCACTTAGCTTAGCGATCCTGCTAAGGATTTTGTATGTAGACATGTAGACTATTGGCCCTAAGTACTATTAGTTTTCTGGATTCCCCATTTTAATATTCTAGAAATATTCAGGGTCAGAGATGAGTAAGGGGAAATAAATTCTGTTTTTCACATTACTTCCCAATCAGCCCTTTCAAAGTTTTCAAAAGAAAAATTGAAATTACTCTACTCAGAATTGAGAAGACAGAGTGCCTTTATTGTTGGGCATCTCATACCTGGTTCCCACATCTGAAGTTGGGGAGAGCTAGGCATATAGATCTCTTCCTGGGCCCAGCTCAAGCATTCATAACAGGAAGTTGTGATTATTCCCAGTTCTGCCAATTTGAATGTATGTTGGACAGAAGAGTTTAATCAGTAAGCAGCCTCAATCCCAATCCAAAGGTCCAAAGTGTTAAATGTATACAGATTTACTTGTTGAGGGCTTGTCTGATTCTATAAGTAGGAAATTTCATACTTGACTTTATGTAATATGTTGGAGTCAAAAAATAAGTACATTAAAAACATTGTATAAAGTTGTCTTCCATGATATGGATATATGAAATGTAAATGAATTTTGTATTTGAATTTGAATCCAAATCCCAAGAGATATCATTACACACAGCTCGTTCTCTGTGTGTGTGTGTATGTGTATGTGTTCTCTCTCTCTCTCTCTCTCTCTCTCTCTCTCTCTCTCTCTCTCTCTCTCTCATGTATTTACTTATGTCATAATCGAATTTCTAAAATGTTAGACACTCTTTGGTCACAAGCATTTCAGTTCAGGGACACTCCACTTGTAGCAAGAAAGCTGATGGGATGTTCACTGTGAAAAGAGTGTCCTGTATATTGTGGTAAGGAATGGGATGGGAAGGAGCTGTCTTCTTGTAGGGTCTGGGAAATCCCCTTGTGAAATGAAATTTTACAACAAAACAATGAAAACCTGAAAGAACCAGGGGAGAGGACTGAAGGTACTGAGCTTAGAGAGCAGGTGAAATGGCCCTCTGCTGACAAAGGTTAGGGCTGTTATTGCAACTAAAACACTAAGTTGAGAGAGACATGAAATTGGCATCCTGATATAGTTTCTGGTGGAGGTTGGTGCCTTAGTGACTGGACCACTGTAGTAGTCAAGAGCAGCATTTCTGCACGGCAACATCCACATCCTTTACTAACCTGTGTTCCAGCAACCTCCAACGCTTTTCTGACTGAAGAGTGCCTCATTCATGTAACCAGGTCACAAAGAAGTAGTGATGTTATGTTTCCTGGTTGTCATCGATCCACCAGTCCCATAATGCCCTGTTTCTACCAACCTCTTCTTTAACCTCATTTTGAAGGGGGCTTAATGTGGGGGCTGGATAGAAAATCAGCTAATAAGCAGTCCTTACTCTGCATTTAGAATCTTTCCCTTCCCTCATCATGAACCCCAGTCAGCTTTTCCCCTTTTGGGTGCCTTTTGTAGAAAGCATGTTTTCTTCAAAGCCACAGGTGTTCTTGTCTTTGTCCCAGAACTTCCAGTTTCTTTCTCTTCAGACTTAAAGGCATGCCTGTATTTGAGGTCCCCACAACATAATCTCAACAAGCCTGGATTTTGGCCCCTAACCAAAGCCTGAGACCAAATGTGTTTGAGAATTCATCATTTTGAAGTTTTGGAATGGAAATATGGCACTCTACATAGCACTCTGTAATCAAGGCATTTTTCTATAGCCTAGACTATGAATATTCATATTAAGTGGGTTAAACAAAGAACATAAATAGTCTCATATCAATTCCGTGTTCCATCTGAATGAATTTGTCACAAACTTAGAAGGGGTTTAGTTTTCCAACTAGGGATTTTAGAATTAAGAACCTGTACTCTTGAGCATACATATTAAAAACACACTACTTAGAATTTCTCAGTTACCTCTTAAGCTATCATAAGTAGACAATTAAAGTGAAATCCTAGCTTCTTGCTTGCCTGCCCATTAATGTAGCTTCTGTCTCACCTCCCTGTCCATGGAGGATATCACAAGTGAAATTGATGGTATGGAAGGGCAGATACTGGTACAGCACAGGATCTCCATCCCAGAACAGCTATACCATCTGTGACAAACAGATGGAGATGCCATGGAAAGGCAGCAGGAACCCACAGCAGCTTCTGTTCAGAGAAATAAGACACTGTTAAGAATGTCCTATGATTTGACCACGAACTGCATCATAGATACCTGATGCACAACCTGTGCTCACTGAGGTGATCTGCAAGCAAGCCTGAAAAATGAAATATTCTTTTTAAGACAAAACTTGAAGCTACCCTTAGGACATGAACTTCTACACATACTGGACACAAAGCTCCCTCTGCACATTGATGGGCTTGGCTCTCATGACCCTTTTAAACATTTTCTTCCTCAACACAGAATGTTAGAACAAAAATGATGATGAATTCATGTGCTATGTCTATAAATCTGTGGTTTAATACAACAAAAAGGAAAATAAAATGCAAGAAAAATGGGTTTGATGTGTTCAAGGAAACCTTTTCTTTGTTGTTTGCTTTGTTTGGGGCTCTTTGGGCACCTTATAGCATAGGCTGGCCTGGAACTTACCATCCCCCAGCCTCAACCTCCTGAGTGCTGGGATTATTATAGGTCTTCACTAAGCCTCGTCTTTAAATTTTGTTTATTTGTTTTCTTTTTCTTACCATAAAAATGTGTTAATATTCTATCTGTGGACATATTTATTAAGTAGAAGATGTTGTCACTGGTCTTAAAACTCTCTGAACGGTACTTTTAAAAGCTTTCATTTATTTTCTTTCTTCACCACTGCCTGTATTCTAGAAAATGAAGAAGTCAAGGAGACAACTTTACGAGAGCTTAAAATGCTTCGCACTCTCAAGCAGGAAAACATTGTGGAGCTGAAGGAAGCTTTTCGTCGGAGAGGGAAATTATACCTGGTGTTTGAATATGTTGAGAAGGTAAGTCCTGAATAGCCAGTGGGCAGCCTCACCTGATTTTTTTGTTGTTTCTGACATGAGTGAAGAATGGAGTATTACTTAGTATGCCCTATCAGTGTACTCATAGTCTGAGGGTATTAAATATGAAATTATCTTCCGGAGTCATTAGATGTCCTGAAATAAATTTAGGGATTTTATACAAGTTCGATGCATTCAGATGCTCTTGTTTAAACAGCTTCTGAAGTCTTAGATTCTATGTACAACAACTGGTTTTCAGATTAGATTTATTTCAATTAAACATGAACAATATCTCTGGGGGAGAAATAGGTGAATGGACAGTATGATAAAGGATAGCAGAGGTACACATGAGTCCTGGCAAGCAGGAGCTGGGTCCTTCAGTCAGACCTAGGATGCTGAATGAACAAAGCAGATGCAGTCTTTTAAGAACTGCCAAAATTCTAGATTTCTTGTGGGAATTATAAGACAAGTCCTGAAGCTGCTGTTAAGAATACTAGAAAGCCCTTTTTTAAAAAATCATTTTTCTTATATATTTTCTTTATTTACATTTCAAATACTATCCCAAAAGTACCCTATACCCTCCCCCCGCCCTACTCCCATATCCACCTACTCCCACTTCTTGGCCCTGGCATTCCCCTGTATTGGGGCATATAAAGTTTGCAAGACCAAGGAGCCTCTCTTCCCAATGATGGCCGACTAGGCCATCTTCTGCTACATATTCACACAAGCTCTGGGGGTTAGTTCATATTGTTGTTCCATCTATAGGATTGCAGACCCCTTCAGCTCCTTGGGGACTTTTTCTAGGTACTCCATTGGAGGCCCTTTGTTCCATCCTATAGATGACTGTAAACATCCACTTCTGTATTTGCCAGGCACTAGCATGGCCTCTCTCAAGATAGCTATATCAGGGTCCTTTCAGCAAAATCTTGCTGGCATATGCACTAGGGTCTGGGATGGATCCCTGGGTGGAGTAGTCTCTGGATGGTCCATCCTTTCATCTTAGCTCCAAACTTTGTCTCTGCAACTCCTTCCATGGATATTTTATTCCCTATTCTAGGGAGGAATGAAGTATTCATGCATTGGTCTTCGTTCTTGATTTTCTTGTGTTTTGCAAATTGTATCTTGGGTATTCTAAGTTTCGGGGCTAATATCCACTTATCAGTGAGTACACATCAGACTTCTTTTGTGATTGGGTTAAATCATTAAGGATGATATCCTCCATATACATCCATTTGCCCAAGAATTTCATAAATTCATTGTTTTTAATAGCTGAGTAGTACTCCATTGTGTAAATGTACCACATTTTCTGTATCCATTCCTCTGTTGAGGGACATCTGGGTTCTTTCCAGCTTCTGGCTATTATAAATAAGGCTGTGCTATGGACATAGTGTAGCATGTGTCCTTGTTACCAGTTGGAACATCTTCAGGGTATATGCCCAGAAGAGGTATTGCTGGATCTTCTAGTAGTACTATGTCCAATTTCCTGAGGGACAGCCAGACTGATTTCCACAGTGCTTGTACCAGCTTGCAATCCCACCAACAGTGGAGGAGTGTTCCTCTTTCTCCACATCCTCGCCAGCATCTGCTGTCATCTGAATTTTTGATCTTAGCCATTCTGAGTGGAGTGAGGTGGAATCTCAAGGTTGTTTTCATTTGCATTTTCCCAATGATTAAGGAAGTTGAACATTTTTTCAAATGCTTCTCAGCCCTTTGGTATTCATCAGTTGAGAATTCTTTGTTTAGCTCTGTACCCCATTTTTAATGGGGTTATTTGAATTTCTGGAGTCCAGCTTCTTGAGCTCTTTGTATATATTGGATATTAGTCCCCTATCAGATTTAGGATTGGTAAAAATCCTTTCCCAATCTGTTGGTGGCCTTTTTGTCTTATTGACAGTGTCTTTTGCCTTACAGAAGCTTTGCAATGTCATGAGGTCCCATTTGTCAATTTTTTATCTTACAGCACAAGCCATTGCAATTCTGTTTAGGAATTTTCCCCTAGTTCCCATATCATCGAGGCTTTTCGCCACTTTCTCCTCTATAAATTTCAGTGTCTCTGGTTTTATGTGGAGTTCTTTGATCTACTTAGACTTGAGCTTTGTACAAGGAGATAAGAATGGATCAATTCGCATTCTTCTACATGATAACCGCCAGTTGTGCCAGCACCATTTGTTGAAAATGCTGTCTTTTTTCCACTGGATGCTTTTAGCTCCCTTGTCAAAGATCAAGTGACCATGGGTGTGTGGGTTCATTTCTGGGTCTGCAGTTCTATTCCATTTATCTAGCTGTCTCTGCACCAGTACCATGCAGTTTTCATCACAATTGCTCTGTTTTACAGCTTAATGTCAGGCATGGTGATTCCCCCACAGGCTCTTTTATTGATGAGAATAGTTTTTGCTATCCTAGGTTTTTTTTGTTTTGTTTTTTTTTATTCCAGATGAATTTGCAAATTGCCCTTTCTAACTCAGTGAAGAATTGAGTTGGAATTTTGATGGGGATTGCATTGAATCTGTAGATTGCTTTTGGCAGGATAGCCATTTTGACTATATTAATCCTGCCAATCCATGAGCATGGGAGATCTTTCCATCTTCTGGGATCTTCAATTTCTTTCTTCGGAGACTTGAAGTTCTTGTCATACAGATCTTTCACTTCCTTAGTTAGAGTCACACCAAGGTATTTTATATTATCTGTGACTATTGTGAAGGGTGTTGTTTCCCTAATTTCTTTCTCGGCCCGTTTATCTTTTGTGTAGAGAAAGGTCATTGATTTGTTTGAGTTAATTTTATATCCAGCTACTGCACTGAAGCTGTTTATCAAGTTTAGGAGTTCTCTGGTGGAATTTTTAGGGTCACTTATATATACTATCATATCTTCTGCAAAAAGTGATATTTTGACTTCTTTCTTTCCAATTTGTAACCCCTTGATCTCCTTTGGTTGTCGAATTGCTCTGGCTTGGACTTCAAGTACTATATTGAATAGGTAGGGAGAAAGTGGGCAGCCTTCTCTAGTCCCTGATTTTAGTGGGATTGCTTCGAGTTTCTCTCCATTTAGTTTGATGTTGGCTACTGATTTGCTGTAGATTGCTTTTATTATGTTTGGGTATGGGCCTTGAATTCCTGGTCTTTCCAAGACTTTTATCATGAATGGGTGTTGGATTTTTTCAAATGCTTTCTTTTTTCTTTCTTTGTTTCCACTTGGTTGATTTCAGCCCTGAGTTTATTTCCTGCAGTCTACTCCTCTTGGGTGAATTTGCTTCCTTTAGTTCTAGAGCTTCTAGGTGTGCTGTCAGGCTGCTAGTGTATGCTCTCTCTACTTTCTTTTAGGAGGCACTCAGAGCCTTGAATTCCTGATCTTTCCAAGACTTTTATCATGAATGGGTGTTGGATTTTTTCAAATGCTTTCTTTTTTCTTTCTTTGTTTCCACTTGGTTGATTTCAGCCCTGAGTTTGATTATTTCCTGCCGTCTACTCCTCTTGGGTGAAGAGCTATAAGTTTTCCTCTTAGGACTGCCTTCGTTGTGTTCCATAAGTTTGGGTATGTTGTGGCTTCATTTTCATTAAGCTCTAAAAAGTCTTTAATTTCTTTCTTTATTTTTTTCCTTGAACAAGGTATCATTGAGCAGAGTGTTGTTCAGTTTCCACATGAATGCTGGCTTTCTATTATTTATGCTGTTATTGAAGATCAGCCTTAGTCCGTGGTGATCTGATAGGATACGTGGGATAATTTTAATACTTTTGTATCTGTTGAGGCCTATTTTGGTCAATTTTTGAGGAGGTACCATGTGGTGGTGAGAAGAAGTTATATCCTTTTGTTTTAGGATAAAATGTTTTGTAGATATCTATTAAATCCATTTGTTTCATAACTTCTGTTAGTGTCTATGTGTCTCTGTTTAGTTTCTGTTTCCAGGATCTGTCCAATGGTGAGAGTGGGGTGTTGAAGTCTCCCACTATTATTGTGTGAGGTGCAATGTGTGCTTTGAGCTTTACTAAAGTTTCTTTAATGAATGTGGCTGCTCTTCTATTTGGAGCATAGATATTAAGATTTGAGTGTTCATTTTGGAAGATTTTACCTTTGATGTACATGAAGTGCCCCTCGTCTTTTTTGATAACTTTGGGTTGAAAGTCAATTTTATTCGATATTAGAATGGCTACTCCAGCTTGTTTCTTCAGACCTGCTTGGAAAATTATTTTCCAGCCTTTCACTCTGAGGTAGTGTCTGTCTTTTTCCCTGTGGTGGGTTTCCTGTAAGCAGCAAAATGTTTGGTCCTGTTTGTATAGCCAGTCTATTGGTCTTTTTATTGAGGAATTGATTCCATTGATGTTAAGAAAAATTGAAGAAAAGTAATTGTTGCTTCCTGTTATTTTTGTTGTTAAAGTTGGGATTCTGTTCTTGTGGCTGTCTTCTTTTAGGTTTGTTGAAGGATTACTTTCTTGCTTTTTCTAGGGTGTAGTTTCCGTCCTTGTGTTGGTGTTTTCCTCTTATTATCTTTTGAAGGGCTGGATGTGTGGAAAGATATTGTGTGAATTTGGTTTTGTCATGGAATACTTTGGTTTCTCCATCTATAGTAATTGAGAGTTTTGCTGGATATAGTAGCCTGGGCTGGCATTTGTGTTCTCTTAGTGTCTGTATAACATCTGCCCAGGATCTTCTGGCTTTCATAGATTCTGGTTGAAAAGTCTGGTGTAATTCTAATAGGCCTGCCTTTATATGTTACTTGACCTTTTTCCCTTACTGCTTTTAATATTCTATCTTTATTTAGTGCATTTGTTGTTCTGATTATTATGTGTCCGGAGGAATTTCTTTTCTGGTTCAGTCTATTTGGAGTTCTGTAGGGTTCTTGTATGTTCATGGGCATCTCTTTCTTTAGGTTTGGGAAGTTTTCTTCTATAATTTTGTTGAAGATATTTGCTGGACCTTTAAGTTGAAAATCTTCATTTTCATCTACCCATATTATCTGTAGGTTTGGTCTTCTCATTGTGTCCTGGATTTCCTGGATATTTTGAGTTAGAATCTTTTTGCATTTTGTGTTTTCTTTGATTGTTGTGTCCATGTTCTCTATGGAATCTTCTGCACCTGAGATTCTCTCTTCCATCTCTTGTATTCTGTTGCTGATGCTCACATCTATGGTTCCTGATTTCTTTCCTAGGTTTTCTATCCCCAGAGTTGTCTCACTTTGGGTTTTCTTTAATGTTCTTACTTCCCTTTTTAGGTCTTGGATAGTTTTGTTCAATTCCATCACCTGTTTGGTTGTGTTTTCCTATAATTCTTTAAGTGATTTTTGTGTTTCCTTCTTAAGGACTTCTACCTGTTTAGCAGTGTTTTCCTGTGATTCTTTACGGGCTTCTACCTGTTTAGCAGTATTCTCCTGTATTTCTTTAAGTGAGTTATTAATGCTCTTCTTAAGGTCCTCTACCAGCATCATGAGATATCATTTTGTATCCGAATCTTGCTTTTCGGGTGTGTTGGGGGTAACCAGGACTGGCTGAGGTGGGAGTGCTGGGTTCTGATGATGGTGAGCAGTCTTGGTTTCTGTTGTTAAGATTCTTACGTTTGCCTTTCGCCATGTGGTAATCTGTGGTGTTAGTTGTTATAGTTGTCTCTGGCTGGAGCCTGTTTCTCCTGTGATTCTGTTAGCCTCTGTCAGCTGTCCTGAGAGTCCAGCTCTCTTCTGAGTCTCAGTTGTCAGAGTACTCTCTTCAGGCAAGCTCTCCTCTTTCATGGAAGGTGCATAGAGGTCTGGCCTTCAGACCTGCCTCTTGGCTGAAGATGAAGGCCTGATACAGTGCCTGTCCCAGAAGATGGGTTGGCTCTGCAGTCTGGGAGCTGACCTGCACAGACTGGTCTCAGAGGGACCCGGGAGACAAGATGGCTCTCTCACCTGCTCTGGGGGTCACAGCCCTCTCAGTCGGTCACCTCTCCTCTGGTGTGGATCGTGCCTGGATGTCTGCAGTCCAAAACAGGGCCTGTCCCAGAAGCTATGTAGCTCTGCCTGTCCCAGAAGCTGTGTAGCTTCTGCCTGTCCCAGAAGCTGTGTCACTTCTGCAGTCCACTCACTCACCCTCGGCAGTCCATGAGCTGATCTGTGCACACTGGTCTCAGAGGGACCAGGGAGACAAGATCTAGAAGGCACTTTTAAAAGGATAACTTATTAATGAACGTTTTAATATTGTTACATAGGGGCAAAAGGTTAACTGCCTTAGAATTCCTTAAAGAACAGCTGACTGTGAGCAGCTGATTTTAGCTGCCTACATTAGGAGAAACTGGAACCAGAGGAGCCTGTTGAAGGGTTTGTTGCTATGTGAATAAGGGGCTTCTGAAGTGCACGTGGGCAGCACAGGTTAAGCTGGAGAGGCTTCTGTTTGCTGTGGGTCAGTCCTCTGGTGTTTCTTATGACATATGAGTCAAGAAAGCAATGGTTTTAAGAACACTGGCTGGTCATGTGACTTTCATTTCATTCACCATTTACACAGTATTTTTTAAATGAACAACACAAAATAATGCTTACTAACACAATTTAAAATGTATAAGACTCTTATTTTATTTCTAATATTTCCTTATTAAAAATAATTTTATATAATATGTTCTGATTGTGAGTTTTTCCTCCCTCAACTCCTTCCAGCTCCTCTCCACCTCCCTTCCCTCCCCATCCACCCAACTCCATGCCCTTTCCCTCTCTTTAAGAAACAAACAGGCAAACACTAACAACAGAATTTTTAAAAAGAAGGAATGTATACATATACACACATACACAAAACCAAGACCCATAAAAATTTAAAATCAGAAACCATAATTTACAATCAAAAGACTAGTAAGACCAAAAAAATGGCTAAACAAAGCAATATAGAGTAAAAAGTCTACAAAAAGACCATTGAGTTCGTTGGTGTTGGCCATCTACTGCTGAGCCTGGGGCCTCCCCTTAATATACCCAGGAAAGGCTCTGTCATTGTATGTCAGTTATTATATGCTACTTCTCCAAAATCTGTTTCTCTGTGTTTGTTTTGGTATTTCCCTATCAAAATAAAACTTTAAAAAAAATGGTTGTTTTAAGAAAAATATTGCTGTACTAGGGTTACAGAAAGAAATCAGATTATGTTTATTTTCTAGTTATCTGTGTGCAGTTTTCAGCTTTCCCTGGCAATGAAATTTGTCACATCTAGTATTTCACTTTGTCTTTTTTATTTCTGTTGTGTTCGTGGTGGTGGTTTGTGATAAATAACACTTTAGTATATCAGCTAGAGATATCTCCTCTGTATATCTATGTTCTCTGGGAGAAGCAATTTGACATGCCTGACTTCTCTCTGCTCACAAATGGCTGTGCTGCAGCCAGTATTATAATCTTTTGACACTGAAGCCCAGGCTGCTTTCTCTGCTCCTGTGATTCTTGAATGGAAGTTAACCATCACACATGCCCACCAGTGGCAGTGCCTGGCAATCTACAGTGAGTCCCAGGAGTATAAGGAGAAGGATGCTCAAACAAGATCTGGAGTTGTTAACTGAGACCCACAACTGCGATGCCTTGCACAAAATAGGAATTTCTTTTTTCTTCACAAACATAGACAACAGGAGCTAGCACAGGACTGAAAGGCAGCTCTATGCTCCCTTGTCTATAGTGGCAACCCAAGCTGTCACATCCAGTTAGCTAGCATATAGTGACATGGTCACACTTGGCTGCAAGGCAGAGAGGAAATGTACCCGTCATTCTGAGTATTTCAATCTGTGGTTGAAAATTGTATTCCCTATGTAATAAGGAAAGGCGGCTGTGGAGGGTAATAGTCTTTCTGCCACTTAGGAACCTTGAGTAGAACATGAGCTGAGAGCATCATCTTTTCTGGACCATTCAGCTCTCTGTGCTTCCTTGTTCTTGGCATCTCCTGCATATCTGTTCATTGAAAAAGTGCAATTAGCATAGCATTTTTTAAGCTGAAAATATTCTTTCAGCATTTTATTTTAACTGAAACCATAAATATACATCGAATCCTCTCTAGGGATTGGTTGAGGTGTTTTGCATATTGATCTTCTGATTAATGCTCTTATTGGTCTTTGTTGCATACAACATGCCTATAAATGCATCTTTAAATGGAAGCAAAGGTTCCAAAACCTGGAGAGCAGTCTCCGTGCAAAACCTGTCAGTATTTATGCTTATCAGAGCCAGCACCTGTTCCTTACCAGTGCTTTATGTATGCCTCTCACCATTGACATGCATTTTATGCCTCTCTTTTGTTGCGTATTTCCAAACTATTAAACACGATTTACATGCGCACAGCAACACTCCTTTTAAAGAAACCTTATTTCAGTGGTTGATAATGATACTTAATTATATTGATGGTTGGGAGCCTTCACAACTTCTATGGTGGGTTTTATCTAGTACTGTTGCTCATATTAGACAAAGTTGAGCAGCATAAAAAAAATACTTGTTTAAAGCTAGAGTTGTAGCTCAGTAGTAGAATGCTTCCCTAGCAATGCAAAACTAAGACAACAAATAACAGCAAGCCCAGTAAGGTTAACAAAATGGGTTGGGAACAATGAAAATGAAACAGCACAGAATGGCTAGGACAGCCTGCATCTCTGCACCCACTGAGGACAACAGCCATGGTTCAGATGGCATGTGTGCAGTAGAAGGACTCTGGAGATTCTTCAGTTGACTTGTAGATTTCTTAAAAACAAAAACAAAAACAAAACAAACAAAAACATGTATCCTAGTTTCACTCATGTTGCTGTGACAACATTTCTTGACAAAAAGCAACTTAGAGGACAAAGGGGTTTATTTTACCTTGCAGGTGTAGGTTATACTGTCAGTACAGGGGAGTCACAGAGCAAAGAGCTTGAAGCTTACCATATCCGCAGTGAAGAGCAGAGAGAAATGAACGCATGCCTAGCAAGTGCTCAGCTAGCTCTCTGAGCTTTTTGTACCGTTTAGAGTCCCAAACTCAGGACTAAGGCCACGCACTTTCAAGCTAGGTCTTTTTTCCACATCAATGAAGGCAATCATGACAATCCCCCACAGACCTGCTCACAGGCCAACCAGATCTAGGCCATCCCTCATTGAGACTCCTTTTTCATTATTATGTCAACTTGACAATTAAAACTTAACTATTACAACGTGTACAACAGAATTTCATAAACATAATACTTTCTGCCATTTCATCAAATGCATCGTTAACTGCTGTTTTGTTCTCTCTCTCTTTTTTTTATGGAATGTCAAGGGTCAGTAGGCTTAAAGATTCCATTACCTTGATTCATGTTAATGTTCCAGCAATTTGGCCATCGTTGCTGTGCACCATTGGTGTAAATGCCAGTAGTGAAAAAGGCAAATAGCTGAGCATTGTGCTTAAGGTGGTGTGACTTCTTGAGGCTAGGAGCAGCATCTGAACCTCTATTTATCCCCAGGTTATACTTAAGATCCTTCTCTATGTGGGTACCTTCAAACAACAAGCTAAGGTTGTACTGTGAGCCTTATTGACTGGGCTTTGCAAAAAAAGATGGAGAATCTTTGGTTAACTTGGCAATACAGTAGAGACTGAGTAAGGGTCTCCTAGCATTTCTTTCAAATATATATTTATTTTTATGTATATGAGTGATCTGTCTTCATGCTCACCAGAAGACAGAATTGGATCCCATTACAGATAATTGTGAGCCACATGTAGGTGTTGGGTATTGAACTCAGGATCTCTGGAAGAACAGCTGGTAACTGCTGAGCCAACTCTCCAACCTCTTATCATTTCTGTTAAGTTTATAGCTGGGTCTCACTATGTAATGTATTCTAAGTGCTGAAATGACAGACATGCATCATGGCACCTGACTTACAAGAAAAGTTTACATGAACTTTGTTCAAAAATGGTCTCTGAGTCCAGATGGACTGTTTTGAATTGTTTTGGGGTTGTGTGTTTCTTTAACATTATTTTCTTTAATTGTGTGTGTGTGTGTGTGTGTGTGTGTGTGTGTGTGTGTGTGTGTTGCTACAGTGCACATGTAGCAGTCAGAGGGCATATTTGTTGAGTTAGTTGTCACCTTCCATCTTTATATGAGTTTCAGGATCACACTCCTGTTGGGCGGTTTGCATCATTAGGCAGCAAGTGTCTTTACCCGCTGAGCTATCTCACTGGCCCTCAATATTTTCTAGCCTGTTTTAATTTTTATAGCACCCTCTCAGTATTAGAGGCAGCAGTAAGGAGTAATAAAAATGTAATTTCTCATAAAGTAAAACTTTTGTTTAATGCACTATCCTGATCTATCATAAGCTAAGCTATAGATTAAATTCAAACCATAAAAACAATGCATGCTGTATATCAGATAGATCCTTATCTAAGGTGCTAAAGATTAGTAGTACATAATTGATAGGCTTGCTGAATTTTGAAGATGAATGGCTTTGCATTTACTTTTAGAATATGCTCGAATTGCTGGAAGAAATGCCAAATGGAGTTCCACCTGAAAAAGTTAAGAGCTATATCTACCAACTAATCAAAGCTATCCACTGGTGCCACAAGAACGACATCGTTCACAGAGGTGAGTATAGACTCTTTTTTTTTGTTGTTGTTTTTGTTTTTTGGTTTTTTGAGACAGGGTTTCTCTGTATAGCCCTGGATGTCCCGGAACTCACTTTGTAAACCTGGCTGGCCTCAAACTCAGAAATCCACCTGCCTCTGCCTCTGCCTCCCGAGTGCTGGGATCAAAGGTGTGTGCCACCACGCCCGGCTCGAGTAGACTTTTGAAATGAAAAAAAACAAAAACAAAAACAAAAAAAAACAACAACCCTAAATCAATTGGCTAAAATTAAAGATTTACTGTTTTAAGAATATTTCTATCTAAGTTAAGCATATTTTGAAAGTAAATAGATATAAAAAGCCCTTTGCTCTTCAGGTCTCTTATAACCAACAAAGGGTAGCATATTTGACTATTGTGTTGATATCTCTATTTGTATGACCAGGTATTCTATAAACTGTAGTAATAACTAATGAGTTAGCAGATACAAATTTTGAAACTTATTCTGGGTGGAATTGAGTAGCAAAAGGACAATTTCCATAGCCTTTGGATCTTATGACTAGACTAGGGAATGTGAACCATATCAAAACCAGGCTTTATAATGGTCTTAAAGTCTAGTATATATCTTCACCTCCTGAGTTTTGCTCCCTGTTGGTGAAAAGTAACCCTTTCCTGTAGGTTGAAAGGATAATCAGCCTTGTATGGGCCATGAATATACTTCTCTAAATTATATTACTTTTTCTTGAGTATCACAAAGTCAATGGTTTCAGCAATAAGGAAAATTATTATTTGCTCTGTGTTATTTTGACTCTGATATTTGTTTTCTAATAATTTTACACTGTGAAGTTTTACAACAATGGGGCACAATTCGATATAATAATAAAGCTAAAATTTTTATCCAGAAAATATTGTCATATCTACTTTTCTAAATGATCTTTGTACTAATAATACTAATGCTGTTGGTTATTATTATTATTACTATTATTATTATTATTATTATACTAAATTCATCTGTACAAATGTGCAAGGATAATCACCTTTAAACTAGTCTTACTTTTCAGAATAGCTGAAAGGTATTATGAAGATTTTGAACACTTACTATTTGGCTTTCATAGTTACCATGTTATCATGATTGTAAATGTGATAAATAAATCCCCAGGTTTACTAGCTATCTAGTGGCTTACGTGATAGCTCTAAAAATAGCCCATGTTTCACTTTAGCATGTTAATGAGGAGCTGTGTTAGGTGTATTATTTCCATTATGAGACTGTGTTTTGATTAAATGTATAGCTGATTAATGGTAGGAAATTAGGATTCTAGGCTGGAGCTGCAAATGGTAGAGTCCTTGACTAGCATGTGTAAGATCTGATTCAGTCTACCTGATTAGAAAATGTAATTCTGAGATTAGGATATCTGTAGATTCCACTGTACTCTCCTCACTTTCCCCTCCACCATAGAATAGAGAGAATAATTATGGAACTCAGAAACTAAAGTTGGAGTTGTTCTCTGGGCATTTGAGAGCTAGAGGCTGGAGGATTGGGAATTCAGGGTCATCTTTGACTACATAAGAGTTGAAGGCAGTTTCATATACATGAGACCCTATCTCAACAAATACAATTAAATGGTTCCTCTCAGTGGAATAGCTCAACTTTATTTTTTCAAATTTCTGCTCCTCAGTTCCTATCACATCTTTCCATGATCTATTGGAAAATAATGGGAATCTTAACTTGATTCATTAGCATAAATTCAGCATTAAATGTTTTAGTTGTAAGCCACGTGGAAAAGCTAAATAGGTATGTGAATATAGGAATTATACAGAGCAACTTTTACTTTCTTGTTAAAAGATAAAATATTTATATTATACTGTTTAACTACTGATGTGTGTATTTTTAAAGATACCATATGGATATAAAAATTTGAGGTTGAGTCTCCAAAATTTTGCATTATCAATGTTTTATGTAGCAAAAGTAATTCCTTGCGCCCTTTCCTGTGCCCTTTTAAGGTTGTTGCGGTACTTTAAGAGGCTAACACAGAAGGGTAAAGAAAGTCTCCATAAAACCCAGAGAGGAAAACTACACCTCCTCTTTGGATCCTGTCTGGAGTCACAAATGTAAAAAAAAAAAAAAAAAAAAAAAAAAAAAAAAAAAAAAAAAAAGAATTCCTTGAAATATATTGATCTAAATGTAATCATTTAAAAACTCTTACCCAGTGACCTATACGCATCAGGTTCTAGCCTTAGCAGAGATAGGGAGAGAGTGAGGTTTGGGGGGTCTTAGGGCTCTTCTTGGTAAGAAGTTAATTGAAAGTTTTATGTAGCAGCATAGCATGTCTTGCTCTTCTACACACGGCACAGTTTTCTAGGCAGCCTACTCAGATGAGTTTACCCAGAAGCCATTGCAGTGCTACAAGTGTTAATCAGCAGACCACAGAACATTCTTACTTACTGTTTTTTTAATCTTGGTATTCTAGATATAAAGCCTGAAAATCTCTTAATCAGCCACAATGATGTCCTGAAACTATGTGATTTTGGTGAGTTTAAAAGAAATTGAGAGTATTAATTTAATAAAACCCATGGGTATCTTTTAAAGGTATATTAAAAGTAATCTTGATTTAAATTAGCAGCAGAGCATTCAGTTGGGTCATATGCTGCCAGGTGGTGGCTGGGATGGCCTTGCCGCCTCTTTGTTCTATGGTGTATTTTCTACAATTTGAACAAATTATTCAGGTACTTGCCTAACAGAAAAGAGTTTGAAGCAAATAATTGCTTGCCGTATAAGAGTAATGTACCAAATTACCTCAGAATTGGAGCTTCCTGGGTTGCGTAGGATAAAATATTTTAAATATTGATAGAAAAATGTTCTACATTTAGTCCTAACTACTAGATCTACGCCCGTATCTATTCACAGTTATGTATGGTGTGCATACAGTAGTTCCATCTATAAGGTCAAAGCCATTTTTACAGTACTTCCATTCTTACATTTGTTCCTGTTAAATGTTTAATAAGTGAAAATGGTAATTTGTGTATAATATTCTCATTTCTTGAATATATAGAAAAACGTTTAAAATTATACTCCTAGTGAAAACCTGTATTGTTTCCCATGCAGGTAATTCTATTTTAAATACTGTTAAATATTTTAAATAATTTAGAAAACTTCTAAAATCTTGAGTTAAGAGTGTTTAGGTCATGGGTCGTCAAAATATGTCAGAAAGGAGCATTTATGAAATGAAGCAGATAACTAGACAACTATAATCAAATTTTGAGTTATCTTTAGTACTCAACAGTTGATTTAATTATTTAAATTATTTTATTTTAAAATAGGAGCTCATGTATCCCAGATTGGCCTCTGAGTCACTATGTAGCTAAGGATGTCTTGAAACTTGTGACCCTCCTGCCTCCACTTCTTTAGTGTTGGGGTGCTACCCCACCCAGTTTATATAATGTTAGAGGTAGAACCTACAGATACGTGCATCCTAGGCAGAGACTACCAACTGGGTGTCTTCCCAGGCATCAGTATGACAACTCTTTAGAATATTATTGGAAACTGGAGAGATGGCTCAGTGCTTAAGAGTACTTGTTGTTCTTGAAAAAGACCTGGGTTCAGTTCCCAGTACCCACATGGCAGCTCAAAACTGCCTGTAATTCCATTTCCAGGCCATCTGACTTCTGTTTTTTGGCCCCCACTAGTTTCCAGGAATCTTTTCTCCTTATGAATTCCTTTCTGTAGTTATGATATGTCCCAATGTGTCAGTAGACTCTGTGTCCCTAGAACTCTATTTACTATGCCTCCATGATTCTCTATTAAGATCCAAGGTGACTGAAGAGTATAAAGCGGATAAAATACAGAAGAAATGCCTGCAAAATGATTAATATTAAGAGGAAAAGAGTACTGTTTCTCCAGAACTCTTTCTTTCTTTGGTCAGGAAGTTCCTCCTGGCAGCACTACATGTGGCGTTCTGTGTCCTGTGGGTCCTATCAAGGACTTCCTAATTAATTGCCTTCCCTGGCAGAGAAGCAAACTCCTTTGTCTGGCTTGAAGAGCCCTATTCAGAAGTGCACATCGTTATTCAACAAATGCTTCAATAAGAAGACTTGATTAGCTGAAGTTAGAGGCTTTGTCTTTTTGCTGTTGTTTTTTAAAATTGTTTCACTTTAAGAAACACAAATTTGGGCTGGAGAGATGGCTCAGCCATTAAAGACTCGGCTCATAACCAAGGAATACAAAAAAAAAAAAAAAAAAAAAAAAAAAAAAAAAAAAAAAAAAAAAAAAAAAAAAAAAAAAAAAAAAAAAAAAAAAAAAAAAAAAAAAAAAAAAAAAAAAAAAAAAAAAAAAAAAAAAAACCCGCTGATTTCTCTTCTCACAGGAACCTTAATTTTTACTCCAGTTTTAATGTTTTAGTTCTATATAACCCTGATGGTGAACCTCTATGACAGTTGACGAGTTAGATGGGTAATTAATTTATCTTACTGCTTCATTTTGTAGTCCTAAACCTTTGGAAAGAGTGAGAGACAAAAATAATGCTAGTGTCTGTAAGATAATTAAGATGCCCCTAAGTTACTTCTACAACAGTAAGGGCTAAGAATAATTTTCAGCCCACTTGTTTCTATCAGTGCCAACTGTTAATTGTTTACATAATGACTGGAACTGCTCAGCAACAGTAAATACACAAGTACAATGTAGAGCTCACATAGCAGAACGAATGCAGGTGTGACTGACTTCTGGCCTGAGTGGGCACTTAATTTTACTCCTTTGAAAATGTGGTCTGAGTACTTCCAAAAACACTGGGTGAATGTGAAAACATGGATGGGTTCACAGCAAATTCATCCTGTGCTTTAACATATGAACACAATTAACTATAAATAATAAATAATTATTTATTTTATAAATAAAGTTGTTCTTAATAAACAGTCCTTTCAATATTAGTCATTATCTTCTTTTGGTATATTTTTAAATATAGCTAGAAGTGAAATATTTGGCCAACAGGATCTTGCTATTCTTTCAGGTTTTGCTCGAAATCTCTCAGAAGGGAATAATGCTAATTATACAGAGTATGTGGCTACAAGGTGGTACCGATCCCCAGAACTGCTACTTGGGTGAGTTATCTTTCTCAAATAGAGTGACCTATACACATCTATTGTTTTATATATATATATATATATATATATATATATATATATATATATATATATATATATATATATATATATAATTTCACTTATGGAAAGTAAGAACTCTGGTTACTTACATATATTAGTTGCATATTCACTATAAAGAAAAAAGACACCCAAGAACTTGATGCTATGAAACAAGCTTCATTTCATTTATCATAGTTCTGAGTGACTGTAACTTGAGTTCAGTGGAGTGGCCTTTCTTGGAGTCAATCTGATGGTAGCTAGTGGACCAGCAGATTGACTGGGAGTCAATTGATGGAGTGTACTTCAGCCAGTGTCTGATAGTTTTCTTTTCTTTTTCTCTGCATGTACGTGTGGGTTTGCATGGAGTGGGGATTTGTGTGTATGTGCATAGAGAAGCCAGATCGTCATTCCTCGGGCATCCAGTCACTTTTGTGAGACAAGGTCTCTCTCTGGCCTACAATCCATCAGTTAGGCTAGGTGCCCCAGACAGTGAACCCCAGGGAGTCTGCTCTCTCTGCCTCTCCAGTGCTGGGATTACAAGTGGGTACCACCACGCCTGACATTTTGATGTGGATTCTAGGGACTGAATGATTTCAGGTTTTTATTTTTTGTAAGTGATGCATTTCACCAATGGATACATTCTCTTAGCCCCTGGCAGACCGTCATGAAGCTATCAGGACTTACCTTTAGTAAGCTAGTCCATTTCCAAAACTGATAGGAGAATTCTGTGCATCAGGAAGTTTAGCCCTAACGCAAAGGTGCTTTCCAAGGTCCTATTGCTATGGCATTTGCCTATTGTCCACAGCATGTCTCATGACCAAAGCATAATTCAAAGTATGGAGAAAAAAATCTTACCTCTTGATAAAGAGAAGTATTAAAGATGAATTACAAGGGGACAGTTTGACATTCTGGCTTATCTGTTGCTACATTAAATACATACTTAAGTTTCTGTTCAGCCACTTTGCTAGACACCAGGTAAATACTGAACCAATTATCAGCTTTCTTCTGAACAATGTAAATCTTGTCGGATGATAAATGGCTATTCCTATTAAGCCTACACTGCTGATTTTTTTCAGCAACATCTCCACTCACCCCCTTCGCTCACCTCACCACTTCCAGAGCCCTGTCACTCATCTGTTAATACTAGAAACTCTTGCGATAATGTTCCTTTTTTAATGCATCTTAGCTTTACAGTCCAAGAAGGAGCCTGAAGTCTGCATCTCCATCATGTGCTCCTATTAATAATTTTCTACCTATTCTAGGTTTTTCTCATTTCTAGCTATCCTAGTATTTTCTCATTTTTTCAGTCATAGTTCCTTCCTTGGAACCCAATAACAGAGAAAGAAAACATACTCAAATAAACAAATAAAAGTAGTCATGTTGATAAATAATGAAAAGTACACAAATTGTAGGTTTTGCCACATTTTGCTTATGTAACATGCACATGTATCTGGGAAAGTAGGATAGCCTTTATGTAATGGCAATGTAAATTTCTGTAGTTCTTATAGCACTAAGGACTACAGGTATTACCCAATGAGAGTTTATTGAATGTTAAGTATTCATTTTCTAATGTTTGCCAGCCACCATCTGATGCAATTCTTCACTTATTGATAATCTAGAGTCAATAAAAATTATTGATGTTTTAAAAATCTTTATTCTCTTAAATCAAAAATTTGCTTTATCTTGCAAAGTAAATTATGATTAGTCACCATCATTTAAATGGATCAAGTTTTAGATTTCTGCACTAATGTGTGTGTGTGTGTGTGTGTGTGCACGCGTGCACGTGCACATGTGTGCATTCACATATGCATGTGCATCCACATACCACCGTGAGTGCATAAGGAGAGGTCAGAGGTTGACACTGGGCTTTTTCCTCTATTGTTCTCCTTATTTCTTTGAGATGGGGTCTTTTGCTGAACCTGGAGCTCATTTGGTTGGCTAGACTGACAGGCCAGCGAGTCCTCCAGGATCCTTTTGCCCCTGCTTCCCAGTGCTGGCATTTTAAGTATCCATTGCAAGACCCAAATTTGTATGTGGGTGCTGGGGAGCCCAACTCATGTTCTCATGCTTACATAGCAAACACTTTACTCACTGAACTACCTCCCCAGCTTCTTGTTCTGATTTCTGATCTTGGTCTTAAGGTTGGTTTTCTTTATTTTCATCTGCAATTTCTCCTGAGTACCTTTGTAGATTCATTGTGCTGTGTTATATTTCTCTGAGGGATTTGGAATTTGAATTTACTGGACACTGTTTGCCAATGAAGAAATGAGTAGGAAGTAAATCATTCTTAGAACTGCAACCAAGAGCCCAAGTATGGTAGAAGGACTCTTTAAAATGTGTTTTTGTTTTTGTTTTGGTTGCTTTTGAGATGGTTTTACTATGTAGAAGCTCTGGCTGTCCTAGAACTCACTTTGTAGACCAGGCTAGCCTCTAACTCACAGAGACTGCATGTTTCTGCCTCTCAAGTGCTGGGATTAAAGGTGTACGCCACCCCCAACCCCTGGCTAAAATTTTTTTTTTTCCTATAAAATAGTCCCATGAAGGATATTGTAAGAGTAGCTTTATTATGAATCTTTAGAGAACATTTATTCTCTAAAGGTACCCATTAGAAAACTGAGGTTATGTTTAGATATGTGTGACAGTTGCCCAAAATAGAGCTCAGTACAGCCAACTTGAGGTAATTGTCATGGTCTAGTTTAAGTACCATATTATGTGTGTAAAGATTTTACTGAAATTGATTGATATTTGGTTTTATATTAAGTCTACATGTTTATACATTCCAAGGACTTTGTCCTTGATATCCAAAAATAGTTTCAGCTGCATAAAATATTCAAATTAGATGATAGGATTAAAATAGCTTGTCATGAATGTGTGAGGTTTTTCCATAGGTTTCTCAATCCAGTACCACAGGACAAAGTTTTCTTTATCTCAAATATTTTTGAAATCAGTATGCTTCATTGCCCAGAAAGCTACCAAAAATGTCTAAATGAGCTTTCAATGTGGTTTTAGATTTTTTTGTGGAAAGAAAATGGGATAAATGAAATACTGATTTATTGTTGCAGTAACTTATTAACCTAAATATATTCTGTATGCTAGCAGTGCTTAGTTTAAAATTTTTATTATCATAATGACATTCTAGAATTTCATTTGAGATTATTTTTTATATGTTTTATTTCAGCTTTCTGTTTTTAGGGCTTGGGTTATTTATTTTTGAAACTGTATATATAGTTTTTGTTTAAAAACTGTCATAGTTTTATTCTAGGCTTTAGGTACTGAGCTATAAGGCTCTTTGGGGGAGCCTTCGATTTTTCTTTTATGGCCTCCATTTGTAGCAAACTCTTTGTAGCAGACTCTCTAAAACTCTCTACTGATTCAGGTCCTGGAAAAGAACTACAAGGTCCTAAATATATTAAAACATGATTTGAGAGAAATAGCTATCAGAATGCCTCATATAGTGTCAGTTATAATTAACTCAGCTGTTGGAAATTGTGATACCAAACAACCAGAAGTTAAGTAACATTCAGTATCTGTTCAAAGTACAGAAAGCAGTGGCACATTCTACCAGACTAAAGCTCAAAATGGATATAAATGCTGACACTTAGCAAGCTAAAAGGATAATTATTTGAAAATACACTTCCTGGGAACATTCCATTCCATAAATGAGGTGCTCTCATCCAATATGTATACTACATTAGGGTTTATTAAAGCCATTCATGTTCAAGATATATACTGATTTCTTTATGAGTGTGGGTTATGGACTTGTGTGTTAAATGTTTGCTTAGATGGCTTTAATTATTTGCAGTCTTACTTTTTCTTTAAGTATATTCATGTTTTACATCATGAATTGGTCCAAAATAAGCTAGTAATTGTTAAACCCTTTTGCGTCTTTAGTTGCTAAGACCATCTCTTCTTTTGCTTTCCAGAGCACCCTATGGGAAGTCAGTGGACATGTGGTCAGTGGGCTGTATTCTTGGAGAGCTGAGTGATGGACAGCCCTTATTTCCTGGAGAAAGTGAAATTGACCAACTCTTTACTATTCAGAAGGTGCTAGGACCACTTCCATCTGAGCAGATGAAGCTCTTCTATAGTAACCCTCGTTTCCATGGGCTCCGGGTAAGAGGCTTCGCTAAAATCCAATATGGAATCTATCTGGCGGCATTTCACTTGCTGTTCATTGCACAGTGGAATCCAAAGCTATGCATTGCACGTTCCTCCCTTCCCATCACAGCGGTTTTAATCCTCACTAGAACATTTTATTTCTGACTCATATAATATTTGTGAAATTTTAAAAAAAAGTCACAATTCTCAAGTAGGAGTTGCTAATGTTTTCCTTTCTAATATGTAAAGTTTGAGTTTTCCAAATCATTTTATCATGTACATCATTTTATTCCAAACTTTTACACTCTTTATTCAAACTATTAAGCATTTCTAAAGTATAGAAATGTGCGAGTAGTTGCTGTTTACTTAGACAACTTGGTTTGTGCTGACTTTAAGGCAGCCATGAATTCTTGCATTCTGCAGATTTGGAGAGGCTGCTCCACAGATATTTCTTGTGCATTGACAGTGAAACATTAAATCTTTGTAGAAGTCAGAAGCCTTGTTACCTTTGTGTAAGATTTGTTTGCTGAGAATATAATGAAAAACATTTTTGAAGTCATAAACTTTGCTTAAATCAGGAGTGTGTAACTGCTAGAGGTACGTCTTCGGAATGACAAGTGATTTATAGAATCCTCCTTATTTCCGTCTACCCACAAAGGCAGCTTTTAAAGTTTTGAGACAACACATCAATTTGTAGTCATTGTAGAAACTATCTATCAAATAATTTCATCATCCCATCTTTTATTTTCTTTTCCAATGCAAGTGTATGATTCTTTTTTTAATCTAATTTAATTTTTATTTATTTATTTATTTATTCATTTTGTTTTTTTGAGACAGGGTTTCTCTTTGTAGCCCTGGCTGTCTTGGAACTCCATTTGTAGACCAGGCTGGCCTCAAACTCAGAAATCTGCCTGCCTCTGTCTCCCGAGTGCTGGGATTAAAGGCGTGCACCACCGCACCCGGCAAGTGTATGATTCTGAAACTATGCTCTTATCTTTTTAAAATTTATTTTTTTATTCTTTAAAAATGTTGGATATTCATACACTGTATTTCAGTTATGTCCAACCACCATTACCTCTCTCCAACTCCCTGTAGGGCCCCCCCACCTCACCTTCCTCTAAGATTTCTGTCCTCCATTATTTTTATCCCTGTTGTTATTAATAACCCCAGGTCTAGTAAGTGCTCCTCATGTATGTATGAGTGACCAACCAGCAGCTATGTCCCCAAAGGAAAATGACTTTTCTTTCCTCAGCAGCCATCAACTAACATGGTATGACAAATTCACGGTGTCATCTTGCCATTTGCAAAGCCCTTTGGTTTTTATCTTTGACTTTCTGGATCTCAGTTAGCTTTTGTTTGAGAGCACTACTGCTCACATGCACATGCACACAGTCCCAGCTCCTGCTGAGCCCAGCTCATTTGGAAGAAATGAACTGACTGAGGCACACGTAGTTCTTCATACCCCTTTCTCCTTTCTGCTCTCACGTCCTCTTCCAAATGTGCCTAAGTTGCTTCACATTTTTTTTCCTTTTATCTTTGCTTCTATTAGAAAAGCAAACAAACAAAACAAAAACAAAAACACCCCCCCCAAAAAAAAAACAACCATTGATTGGGTTATAAATAGCATGTAATTCAACAAGTTAAATTGACAGTTATGGAACATTTCTCATCCTAGATGCTGAAAATATGGCAACAAATAGAACTTGCTCTTGGTCTAACAGAAAGGCAAATATATTCACAAGTAAAATAAAGATAATCCTAATTACTGGATTTCTGTTTCACTGAGAATCATTCCAGACTCCCTGCCATCGCCTGTGAGGCCCTGCATAGCTCGGGCCCTTTTGTTACCTGACCTTGTCTCATACCTGTTTCCATACGCCTGCCTTCAGAGTCTCACCACACTTGCTTGTTCTTTGACCTCTATAGGCATCCCAAGGTTTTCATATTTTCTGAACTTAGGACTAAGGTTTCTTCTCCTGGGAGCATTCATACCTTGTGTGACCTCTCCTTCTACTGTAATATCAACCCAAAGAGAATCTCCTCTCATCCAACTCCTTCTTACTCACCCCAACTTTGTTTTCTATGCTTTTAGTTAGCATATAAAATAATTTCATTACATTCATACATGTATATCATTGTATCTAACGTTTATTCACAGCCCTTAGCACCTTCCCTCATCCTTCCTCCTCCCCTCTCTTGCTGGTCCCTTTGACATCCCCCTAAAAATAGTCTCTCTCTCTCTCTCTCTCTCTCTCTCTCTCTCTCTCTCTCTCTTTCTCTCACAGACACACACACACACACACACACAGAGAGAGAGAGAGAGAGATTGCATCTGAGATAAAGCATGTGATATATTCTTTCTTTGTTCACTACTTTGGCTCGACTCATCTCCCCCTCTGTCCAGACGGCTTCCTTCTGCCTCAGAGTGAAATCTGCATTGCATGTATGAGAGGAAAGCTTATACTTTCTTTCTTGAGTGTGGCTTATTTTGTTTCACATGGTTATCTTCAGTTCATCCATTTCCTTCCAGCTGACGTGGTTTCCTTTCTCTTGATGACTGAATGAGATTCCATTGTGCTTTTATGTCACATTCTCTTTATCTGTTCATCTCTGTTAGTCATCCAGGCTGGATCCGTATCTTAGCTATTGTGAATACTGCTGCATTAAGTATGGGTGTTCAAATAAGTCTGTGGTATGCCATTGTCAATTCCTTTTGGGCAGATACTCAAAAGTCGTATAGCTGGTAGATCAAATAGTAGTTCTGTTTCTGCTTTTTTGAAGAGGCATCATACCAATTTCGATAATAGCTGTATAAGTTTACATTCCTATTTGCAGTGAATATGAATTATTCTTTCCCCACATCCTCACTAGCATTTCCTGATGTTTCCTTAATTTTGACTGGGGTCAAGGTAGAATCTCAAGACAGTTTTAATTGGTGTTTCCCTCGTGGCTAAGGTTGTTTAGCATTTTTCAAATGTTTATTGGCTTTTCGCACATCTTCTTTTGAGAACTGTATTCGATTCATGTACCCACTTGTTGATTGACTGTATTCGATTCATGTACCCACTTGTTGATTGAGTGATCTGGGGATGGGTGCTTAGTGTTTCTTTACTTTTCATAGATGCTGGATTTTTGTTTTTGAGTTTTGAAGGCCTTACTAAGTTGCTAGGGCAAGCCTGGAACTCTATAAACCCTAGACTACCTCAACCTCATGGGCTTCTTGTTCTAACATCTAAACTGCAAGGTATTATAAGCTGTGCTTATGCCACATAGATAGGAGAATTTCATAGAGAAAAACAAAACAAAAAAGCAACTAGATTGATAAAACACAAAAATAATTTTACACTGAAGTCATTGGAGAACTATACATTTATAGGAAAGCATAGTATACTGTGCTGTACTTTATTGTTCTGCTTTGAACATATTTCACTGTGATTTAGACCATGAGCATATCACACATTCTGGAAAGTTCGAAATCATATCTGGTGTTTCATTAGAACAGCTTTAGGGAGGATTTGAAATTTAAGATAGTTCTTTGAAGAATAAATCACACTTGAATTAGAAGCCACATTCACATTTAGAGGACCCCCCCAAAAATCATATTTCTCTTTCCTTGTCTGTGGTCCTGTTTGTTCACAGATGTCCTCACTGAACACTGATATCTATAAAATGCTAGACAGCATAAGACAGCTCTGTGTGTCAATATCCTTCAGGGAAATTGTTGCTTCCAGGACAGTTTGATTTTTATAGACTTCACTCTGTTTACATTTTAGTCTGAAGTGTTTGTCGTGTCTTAACCAAATTAGCGTGGTCTCTTTAGAGGCTTAACAATGTCTTTTGAAGAAGGAACAGTCTTCCGTTATGATATATTTTGAGAGTGTTTGTGACAAACAGCTCAGCACATAGGGCCCATGAACTGCACTTATTGTAAACCTTGAGCAAGCCATTATCTATTCCTTCATAATGCTTGAATATAGAGTGAAAAAAATCCACAATATGCCATCCTGCTTGTACTCATTATTTGGAAAAATAATTATCAGTGTCCCATGGTGGATGTAGGTCCATCAGAGTCCCAATATTTACAATTTCAATAACTTGTAGAAGCTGTTTCACTCTCTTGGGTCTCTAATTGTTTCACTTGTGAAGTGGTGGTAGGCAATGAAGATGAACTGATGTGTGTGAAATGCCCGAAGGGCCAGAGGATGTCTGGAGCATGCTTACCTAGCATGTGCACAGCCAGCCTGTCTGTCTCTAGCATGGAAAATAAAATGCCCAGACCAGGGCATAGTATAGAGTTAGTGTTCAGTAAAGAGATACTCCAGTTTGTATATTAGCCAAATGATTAAGAAAGTAAAAAACAAAAAAAAAACAAAAAAAAAAACCAAAAAAAAAAAACTAGGAGATAGTTTAAATTGTATGCCTCAGCTTTGACTCTTTGCTGAACTATTTCACAGTAGAATAGCATTTTATTCAAGAGCTTATACAAGTTTTTTTTTAGGCGTTTACCTGGTGTTTTGGTTTGGTTTGGTTTGGTTTGGTTTGGTTTGGTTTGGTTTTTTGAGACACGGTTTTCTCTGTGTAGCCCTGTCTGTCCTGGAACTCACTCTAGACCAGGCTGACTTTGAACTCAGAAATTTGCCTGCCTCTGCCTCCCAAGTGCTGGGATTAAAGGTGTGCACCACCACTGCCTGGCTGGTCATTTCTTTTTATTTAATTTTTAAATATATTTTAAAATTATAATGTGATTGCATGGTTTACCCCTTCCCATTCTTCCTTCCAAATCCTCCCGTGTAGGTGTACTTCTGAGCTTTCTCTCTTTCTTCTCACTCTTTCCCCTCCCTCTTTCTCTCTCAGCTTTTCAAGCAGGGTTTTTCTATGTAGTCATGGAACTCACTCTGTAGACCAGGCTGGCCTTGAACTCAGAGATCTGCCTGCCTCTGCCTCCCAAGCTCTGAGATTAAAGGTGGATATCATCACTGCCCAGCCAATAAATATTATATCTATAACCTGCTCAGTCTATATATTCTTACTTGTATGTATTATGTTTTCAGGGCTGGGTGTTAGGTATTAGATAACCAATTATGAGGGCTCTGCTGTGAAAACTATTTTTCCTGCTCTCAGCATTCTTTAGTCGCCTGTAGTTCCTTGTGTAGAGATGAGGTGGTGCATGCCTTTAATCCCAGCACTCAGGAGGCAGAGGCAGGTGGATTTCTGAGTTTGAGGCCAGCCTGATCTACAAAGTGAGTTCCAGGACAGCCAGGGCTATACAGAGAAACCCTGCCTCAAAAAAAAGAAAAAGAAAAAGAAAAAGAAAAAGAGAAAGAGAAAGAGAAAGAGAAAGAGAAAAAGAAAGAGAAAAAGAAAGGGATACAGAGTTGAGGTGATATGAGCTTTTCATGTCCAAATTAGCATGTCCGTTGGTGTCCTCCTTATTCACCTTCTGTTTGGATAGTCGTGTTAGTAATGGTTTATGTTTGTAGCTTCTGACATTCCTAAGAGACAAAAATCTCACAGCAAACTCTCTGTTCTGGTTGATTTTTTTTATTGTGATTTTTCTAAGAGCTTTTAGCTTTCAGGATTAACTTTCGCTTCAATAAAATGTTCTTCCTGAGGAAAGAAAAGGCTATGTAGTACAATAATATGAAACAGTGCTTCTCAGCCTTCCTGATGCTGTGGCCCTTTAATACATTTCCTTATGTTGTGATGACCTCCATCCAGAAATTTACTGTTGTTGCTATTTCATAATTGAAATTGTGTTACTGTTATGAATCATAATGTTAATATCCAATATGGATACCTGATATATGATATGACCCCTTTAAAAGGGCCACTCAATCCCCAAGGGAGTTGTGAGCCACAGGTTGAGACACTGATATAGAAACAAAGTCTTAATTAAAATTTGTAGGTGGAGGATCTTTTATCATGGTATTAGAGGTGTCACTCCCTCTCTACTGATAGTTAATGCTTCAGTTGCATCAAAAGGAAGTTCTGCAGTTCCCTTGGGAGAGGTACTTTGTTTTGGAAAGAGTGTGTATTTGGATCACAGGCTTAGATGCAAATAGTCCTTCTACTCCTTAATTATGTAGCTTTGCTTGAACCAGTTATTTGAACTTTCTGATCATTTTCCTTATCTCTTTAATGGAAAGATAATAATACTTAAAATGCCTTGCACAGCATTGCATCGCTGTTTTTCTTTCAAAGCTGAGTTCAAGATCCCCACAGGTTCTTCTGTAGCTAGAGTCTAGCTGGGTCCTCATACCCAAGCCCTTGCTGCCTCATCCTCTTGAGTGCCACCTTGTCAGGCTTTAGCTTCTCATTTGTAGATGCACGGTTTATCAATTCCTTTTCAACCAGACAACAAATTTCTCAAGTTTGTTTCTTGCCTTACACAATATAATATGGGGATGGTAGTACAAATATTTATTAATATCTTATTTGGTGTTAATATATAATTAGTTCTTCAGTCCTTTTATTCAGCATGTTTTAAGGTTTCCTTACTTTGAAATGTTTCTATGTTAACCTAAAAGAAATATACATTACAAGCAACCAGCACTCAACATTTGGAAGGTGTATGAGTGAATGTGTTCTGTAAGGATCTTACTCAGTGCTTCAGTACACTCAAGATACTGTCAAATACAGACTAGTAGAAGGCTACAACATCAAAATAAGCTTCAACCCCTCCGTATTTAAAAATGAATTTGTTGATCTAGGTGTCTATATTTGCCCTTGGTTACAACTTTAAGACTTAATAAACAGATCATTAGAAGAGTATATTAAAAAAAAAAAACCAATAACAGGACAAAGGCCTAAATTTAGTATTTCAAATAGAGTCTTTCAGGTTCTGGCCCCTTGCTGCCTTTTTCTTTTCTTATGTCTCAATTTCAGGAGTAAGCTACAAATTCTTATGGAAAAGCCAAGACATTTCTATATAATATCATATCATGGCCCTTCTGTTAGTTCTTCAGTCAGGCAGTATTTGTCTATAAATTGTTTCAGAAGCAACTTGTGTAAGCAGACACGATTCAAGTTATATAGGCTCAGGCTTTTATTCATTTTACAAGCTTCAGTGTTCTCTATCTAGCTTTAGTTTCTGACTTTATTTTTCACCTGTATGTTTTCCCACTATTTAATACTTAGTCCTATTAATCGATAACCTAAAATATGTAGACACCAAAAGTTATGTATAAATAGTAATTTGACTTGTATTGACACTAGGGCAATGATTTCTGTCCAGATGTTGCCTTGTGTAACCCTCACAAACATATGTACACATATCCTTCCTCAAATGCTAACATTTATGCTGTGTTGTTCTTACAGTTCCCAGCTGTTAACCATCCTCAGTCATTAGAGAGAAGATACCTTGGAATTTTAAATAGTGTTTTACTTGACCTAATGAAGGTAAGAAAAGTATGCTTGTAAAAAAGAGTCCTTTGGTTTATGGATGCTCCTCGGCAGACTTCTTAGCATGCTTTTATGAATTAAATGTCTTCTTAGTAGATGATTAATGGGGAGTATGTCATGTTAAAAGGCATGTAATTTGTTTATAATTGCAACAGGAATCTGGTGTTGTCTCAGACCATCTAGAGAAGAGCATGTAATCCCTAAATTACTTTCCTAAAATGGGCAGAATAATGAATATCTGTTGGTACTCAAGAACTACTCAGGCATAGGTTTTAAAACAAATCTTAAAGTGAATGTTATAAGACAAAAGATTGTATAATTATTTCTATATAACATTGACTCTATAGAGTTTGAATCAGTAAATCCTTTGGTTTATGTTATCTGACTGTGTCTCTTCTCCACAAGGCAGGTTGCTGTTTCTGACTTTTCTTTAGATGTATCAGGATCACCACTAGCATCATGGCTGGAGTGTTCCTCCTCATGTTAACCTTTCTGTCAAAAGATATACTACTCCAAACTACTAGAAGCATCCTTTAAATTCTTTTTGTAAAAGATTTAAGTGTGTGTGTGTGTGTGTGTGTGTGTGTGTGTGTTTTCTGCATGTCTGCCTGTACACCATGTCATTCAGGGCTCATGGAAGCCAAAAGAAGGCATCAAGTCTCCTGAAACTGGAGTTACAGGCTGTTGGGCGCTATCATGTGGGTGCTGGGAATCAAACCCAGATCCTCTGGAAAAGCAGCCAGTGCTTTAACTGCTGAGTTATGTCTCTAGCCTCAAAATTCTTAATTAAAAATTTTCTTGCTGGGCATGGTGATACATGCTTGTAATGTCAGCATTTGAGAGGCTGAAATGGGAGGACTGCTCTAAGTTTGAGGGTAGCTCGAGGTACCAAGACTTTGTCTAAAAAAAAATAAACAAGGAAACAAAGATTCTCTACCTCTGTGGTTACTGGTCCCTTGAATCAAACCTAATTTTTTTTTTTATATTCTCCCAGTTTTCATTTCAGGAAGTAAATGTACAGGCAAGCATTGATTGTCTCAGAATGGAACATCAGCGGTTGCTTATGGATTAGTTTGCTTTATGCCCATTCGTTAAGCTGTCCTATGTACACAGGCTATACTGTGTATAGAAAGTTTAAAAGATAGATTTAGCACAGTGGCAAGTTTACTGAGCTATGTTCTTAAAACTTCGCTGTGTTTTAGGGTCTGTTCACCTGTGGCCCAAGGAACAGTGTAAATGGGTGTGGAGGAGGGTCTCTGACATTAGGGAAAGATGCTGTGAGATTTCAGAAATCTCACAGCAAAGCATTTCTGCCTCAACATTTTCCTAATTTAATTAAATATCAAATACTATGTTGTATGAAAGTCTAATGAAGCGCTGATGTTATTAGCACAGATTGAGAACTGCTATTTTTTTTTTTTTTTAATGAACCCTCAACACTCTTTCGGTTTAATTAGACAGAAATTACTAGGTCAATCCGTTGGGTTTTGCCACTACCTTCTTTCATGTAGTCAATACTTAATCAATTTGGGCCTCACTCATTTAGTAATTCTTAAAAATATAAATAGGTACAGTAAAAATATAAATAGATACAGATATAAATATAAATAGAACAGAGTAGAAAAATGAAATTAGATACAACTTCATATTTCCTGTCTTTTCTGTGGTTTTTCCTTTAGTTAAAAATGCAATGATGATCAGTGACAAAAGGGGCCATGAATTTGAAGGATGGTTTGGAGGAAGAAAAGGCTTAGAAAGTCAACATTATAATTCCTATTCCACTGTAGGCACTTGTACACAGATAATGTACAGACATATTCATGCAAAACACCCATATACATACAAACTATACAGTCAAAAGTATTCAAATCATATCTAAATCGCTCAGTTTTCATAATATAAGCATATGTTTTGTTACCTTACCTGGATTGAGACATAGAAACTCCTTTGGAGCCTTCCTAGGTCTTACCTGCCTGGCCCACTTTGCCTCCTTCTGAAACCATCATTTTTATTTCTGTCACTGATTAATATTACCTGATTATTATTGAATTGTACATATATTAATATATATATATATATATATATATATATATATATATATATATATCATTTTATTTGATTTTGAAGGTGAATTTTTAAATGAAAACCCTCCGTTGTCCTTTAATCAGTCTCTTTGCTGCTCCCTAAGTGTATGTTGATAATTGTGTCCACATCTAATACTTAAAGCATTCATCTCATCTTGTACCTCTGTATAGCTAAGCTACCATTTCAGTAGAGAGAAAACAGTCACTAGAATTAATGCATGCCTATGCCCTTAGTCATTTAAAAAATAGCTATACTAGTTCTATTTGCTTTACTTTCGTTTGTTAAAAAAAAATCATGCCCCCTCACATGCTAAATTTTAAAAACTGTTAGCTAGATAAACTTCATACTTTGTTCATAGGACTTCATACTTTATAGTAATTTTTAGATGGCCTTTTGTATTCATAACATATAAATCTTTTTATTGCAGTAACTTCTACATGGTATCAAATAAGTTAAAACAACTCCCTCTCTCCTGAAAGGTCATGAGTGCTTTGAATTACAAAAAAAAAACAAAAAACAAAAAACAAAAAAAAACTTTTTCTTAGAGATTGATTTTACTTTTTTTTTTTTTCTTTTGGCTTTTCGAGACAGGGTTTCTCTGTGTAGCCCTGGCTGTCCTGGAACTCACTTTGTAGACCAGGCTGGCCTGAAACTCAGAAATCCACCTGCCTCTGCCTCTGCCTCCCGAGTGCTGGGATTAAAGGTGTGCACCACCACGCCTGGCTCTGATTTTACTTTTTAACGAGCATCTTATATTTTTTTTGTTTGTTGTTGTTGTTGTTGTTTTGTTTTCGAGATAGGGTTTCTCTGTGTAGCCCTGGCTGTCCTGGAACTCACTCTGTAGACCAGGCTGGCCTCGAACTCAGAAATCTGCCTGCCTCTGCCTCCCGAGTGCTGGGATCAAAGGCGTGTGTGCCACCATACCCAGCGCATCTTATATTTTAACCCAGTTTAATGGTAACTGTTAGAACTGCTAGCTAAAGACATCACAGTTTTTGTTCTATAAAAGGGGAGAAAAAAAGAATTGAGATACATTTGCAATTATGTCTGAATTAATATGGATATAAATCCACATGTAATTAGTGGCTGAATTTCAATAATTAGAGTCTTTGGATCAAAATGGATATGTCAGTATATGGTAGGGCCAGAATTGAAATGTTCTGTGGTATTAGATTGAAATTGAAGTCTGGCTTATTGGAAACAAATTTGCTGTCATTGCTCAACTAAAGGTATTAATTATGGATAAGACTAAGCTGAACTAGAAATGAATCTGTGAATAGTCGAATTCTACCATTCCTTTTTCTGAGAGCAAAAACCAACACCTAAAAGAGTAAATTGCAGAACTTTATTATGTCTTGCTAGGGTATGTTGATTATTGGTTTTGTTGTTGTTATTGTTGTTTTGTTTTGTTTTTTGTTTGGTTTTTTTGTTTTTCGAGATAGAGTTTCTCTGTATAGCCCTGGCTGTCCTGGAACTCACTTTGTAGACCAGGCTGGCCTCGAACTCAGAAATCCGCCTGCCTCTGCCTCCCAAGTGCTGGGATTAAAGGTGTGCACCACCACCTCCAGCTGTTTTTTTTTTTTTTTAATATTTGATCAACTTAGAAATCAAAATCAAATACCTGTCCAGCTACTAAAGATAAACAGTTTTGGGTGAAAATACTTCAGTTGTCAAAATGCTAGTACATTCAACACAAAGCAGGGTGAGTCCTTTAATGAACAAAGAGCACTTAGAAATAAGTAAGGATAGATGCAAAAGCAGGAAAAGGAATGAAGAGAATACATAAGGAGCAGTAAACATGTAAAAGTGTTCAGTATTGCTAAGCAGAGGGACTGGAGCAGTGACTCAGTCGTTAAAGGCACTTACTGTTCTTGCAGTGGACCCATGTTTGGTTCCCAGCAATGATAGCAGTGGTTCACAACTACATGTAACTCCAGTTCCAGGAGATTCATGTCCTGTTCCAGCCTTGGAGGGCAACTGGACATGTGCTGCACATACATATGTACATACATACATACATACATACGTATGATACATATATACATACAAATTGAAATAGCATCTTTTAAATATCTGATTTGTAACTACTAAGAATAAGAATGCCTGTGGTCGATGAGGGTACCTAGAAATTGATAGACGTGTGCTTTTTGAGAGGAGTATAATTTGAGATAACCTTCCCAGGAGGTAATTTAGCAGCATAGAGAAAAAGACTCTTTGATTATCTGCAGTACCAGTACCACCCTTAAGAATCCATTAGACTTCAAGTGTTTTGGGCATAGCATTAATCATAATAGTGAAAAGTGGCTGTCAGGAAACTGTCTAGTAGTAGGATGCTTGCTAAATAAATGATAACTGACTCTCTGCAATCATGTAAAGCCTTGTAAACTCTAGAGATATAGCATAGTTTTAATGCACTTGCTTAGTGTTCACAGGCCTTGGCAGTCCCCTTTCTTCCCAAAAAGTATTATAAGATGCTGTGTTCCCATGCTGTTCAGAACAAAGGATAAATAAATATTTGTCATTTGGGAATTTCTGAAAACAGCATATAAAGTATATACACAGACTTAAACCTCTGTACTTATATAGAATGGTCTCTTCATTGTATCGTAAGTGGAAGGAAAACTAAGTACATATAGTTATGTGCTCACTACTGTTGGGGTAAAATTAAAAGAATCAGGTGAAAGGATATGAAGAATATACCTCATGGAGAATGCACAGGGTACTGGTAACTGCACTGTCTCTAGAGATAATAACTGGGTATTTTGAAGATGGTGGAAAGATGAAGAATGCAAATACATGCTTATTTAAAAGGTTTTTAAATACTTAAGTTAAATTGCAAAAGTTTTATTTTTCATAAAGTAAGTGAAAAGAATGGGATATAAAAACATGTATATATCATGAGCCAGGTATTATAGAAGGAAGACTATATATGGTATTCACAAGCATAGCTAGAAAACTTCCTACCGAGAGGACTATGATTATAAGATTGTGGGTGTTTTGTTATTAAGTTATTTATTTACTTTACATCCCCTACTGATGCTTCCCCTCTATCCTCTCCTCCCTGTCCCTCCCTCTTACCTCCCTCCCTTCTCCTCAGAAAAAGGGAGGCCTCCCATGGATAATAACCAGCCCTGGCATATCAAGTTTCAGTAAGACTTTGAAGCTAGACAGGGCAGCCTAGTTAGGGGAAAGGGATCCAAAGGCAGGCAGGATATTTAGAGACAGCCCCTGCTCCTGTTTTAGGAGTTCCACATGAAGACCCAGCTTTACAGCTCTTACATATTTGCAGAGGTCCTATGCTGTGGACTGGACTCAGTCGGTCCTTCAACCAGTGGGAGAAGTCAGGGTCCCAGTACTCGGGTGGGCAAGGAGTTAGAAAATGACAGACACAAGGGAGTGTTGTATCTGAATGTAATTTCTCAAAATGAACATCAGACTTATATAACAGAAGAAAACGAAGAAGTTAGGTGACACATCAGCCAAGGTACATTGAAGTTATCCTATGCATAATGACACAAAACAGAGAAATGCATACATAAAGGACTAGAAGGAACCAGGCAGTGATTACAACTGAGATAAAAACTGGCCCTATCTAAAGTCAGCTATTCTAGGATCCAGGTGAGGACTTCACACCCTAGTCACAATTTATGCTATTCCTCTGAGGCTTGTGAAAGCTTGCACCAGGGGTTCTGCTCTTGCTGACCTTTTCAATATCATGCAGTACTCTAGTTCCTCCTTAAACAACAACCCTCCTTCTTCCTAGACCATTGAAAATTCCTGCATATGGGAGTGATTTGGCTGCTATTTTAAGTATTGTAGGGAACCTCCAGGAGACCAGTTTCCATGAAACTTTTTGCTTCAGGACTGTGGCCTAACTTTTGGATTTGTCATGTAGACTACACTGGAGTGGGTGTGACAGTCCTAGGTCTATTCCATACATACTCTCTGGTTGGCAATTCAGTCTCTATGAGCTTCTATGGGCTCAGGTTAGTAGATTCTATAGGTTTCCTTGTGATGTCCTTGACCCCTCTGGTTTCTTCAATACCTCTGCTCCTCCTTCCACAAGATTCCCCAAGTTCCACTTAATGTTTGGCTGTGGATCTCTGCATCAGTTGCTGGGTGTAGCCTCTCTGATGACAGTTATGCTAGGCAGAATATCATTAAAAGTGTCAGAGCTTGGCTCTCTCCCATGGCATGGGTCTCAAGTTGGGCCAATCATTGTTTGGCTCTTCCCTCAAATTTTGCTCCATCATTTATTCCCTGCACATCTTGTAGGCAGCACAAATTGTGGGTCTAAAGTTTTATGTCTGGGTTGGTGTCCCAGTCCCTCCATTGGAAGTCTTGCCTGATTACAGGAGATGGTCAGTTCAGGCTCTATATCCCCCACTGCTAAGAGTCTTAGCTAGGGTCAACCTTATAGATTCCTAAGAGTTTCTATTTTCCTGGGTTTCCATCATCCCAGAGATGCCTCCCCAAACCAGTTGTCTCTCCCATTACTCTCTCCTCCATCCTCCCCCAACCTGATTTCCTCCCTGTTCTCATCCCCATCCCTTCCCCTCCTCTCCCCTCCACTCCCTCCAGCCACCACAATGGTGATTTTGATGTTTTTTTTTTCCCCCTGAGCTATTGTTGCTAGGTATTTTGCACAGTGACTGCATATTTCTCTTCTATGAAGTAAAGATAAGATTTTTGGTAGAGTTTAAATTCAACTTTGTTCTTTCCATTCCTAAATTTTTATTTCCCAAGAATTTACTGAAGTTGGACCCAGCTGACAGATACTTGACAGAGCAGTGTTTAAACCATCCTACATTTCAGACTCAGAGACTTTTGGACAGATCTCCTTCAAGATCAACAAAAAGGAAACCTTATCATGTGGAAAGCAGCACTCTGTCTAATAGGTAAATATTCCTTTCCTTCTAAGGAAATACAAATGCAGGCGTGGTCTCAGAAGTGGGTGGAGGAGGCGGCTGCTAAAATTATGCAATTAAAGAAAAGAAGGAAAGCCCTCATTATTCAAAAATATCTTCCTCATGCTTATTACATGATTCAGAACTATAATTAATGAGTTGAGTGGGACTCTTAAAGACTTTATTATTTAACAAGTATATGATGAAAACCTATCTATTCCCTTGGAAAGGCAGCATTGAGTTAGCAACTCTGGAGGTTTCCAGCATCATAGACAGCATTAAGACCCACATACACATTCAGATTTTGTGGAAATGACTAGAGGAAGAGGGTTCCTGGAAGGAAAAGAAGATACTGAATGTGTATGTGGGGAACTGAGCCAAGGTAGCCTTTTTAGAAGGGTTTTGTGATTATATTGATCTTTCTCTTCAATCACTGAGTTGAGAAATGACCTTTTAAAATAAAAATATGCATAGGGAAATAGTGGTCAATAGTTTAAAGTAGTACATTTTAAAATAGCTTTTTGAGCATAATATTTTAAAATATTTGTTTCTTGCCTGAACATACCTATAATCCTAGCATTGAAAAACTCATTGGGTAGTCAAACAGGCTTCAGGATTTACTTAGTTTCTCCTGAGTGCCAATCATAGGCCCATCAACACATCTGGCTGAAATCTTCTCTTGAATCAATCACTCAATCTCTGTCTCTGTCTCTCTTTCCTTTTCTCTCCCTCCCCATCCCTCCCTTTCTCCCCTTTCTCTCGCTTTTACCCTTCTTTTTCCTCCTTCCCTCTGTTGGATCAGTCACATGTCCTTCATGTCCTGACATTCCCCAATTCTATTGCTGCATTTACAGGGAATGGTGTTCCTTCATCTTCCACAACACAGCTTTGGCATCTGATGATTTTTATATATGGGAGAGGAAATAAAAAGCAATGAAGCTTTTAAAATTTTAATACTACCTCCTCACACATACACACACAAAGTTCTCTTCTGTATGTAGAAAATTAGTCTTTTTTTTTTTTTTTTTTTTTTGGTTTTTCGAGACAGGGTTTCTCTGTATAGCCCTGGCTGTCCTGGAACTCACTTTGTAGACCAAGCTGGTCTCAAACTCAGAAATCCACCTACCTCTGCCTCCCAAGTGCTGGGATTAAAGGCGTGCACCACCACGCCCGGCTGGAGGAAAATTATTCTTAATAGATTCGAATTTTTAAAGGTCAAGACCTATCACTTTTCTGCCTGGGTGCGCATCCATAAATTAGAAGAGTTGGTTCCTATATTGGCTTTGCTTAGCTGCTTGTTATGACGCAGCTTCTAGCCATTCTTAGCTGGTTTGTTCTCTGTTCACATCCACAAGATTTTAGTATACCAAACCATGAAGTAACTCTCATCATGTGCTTGCTCCTTGGCACTTGGCTAGTTGACATTTTTCTCGTATCTTTGCATTACCTGTAGTCTGAAAGGAGGCCTATGGTAAGTCTCGGAGAGACTAACTTGATAGGAATTGTGAGTAAATAAAAATCTCTGGAAGGATTCATTTTTAGGTCTTGGTGATATTTTTGAATATATCAAAGGGAAACTTCTAAGTGTTTGTATCTTTTAGTAATCTTATATCATCTGAGGCCTTCCCCCCACTATTGCCTTGTCCTGTATTTACTCCACGGAAGCCTATCTTGCCAGGGATGTGAATTCTAGCTGGTGTCTACCCACAGGGCTTCTAAGACAATTTTTGATATGTTCACAACACCTTATCTATTGGTTCCCACTCACATACTCCTTTGCTTGTCCCTGGAGAGCACACTGTCACCCCACATCATTTTCTCTCTAGAAGCCAGTGAACTCAGTCATTACTTCAGACTTGTCACCTTCAGGCTCCTCTGAGGTTCCTTTCATGGCATGGTGGGATGCCATTTTGACTGTGCTGGCCCTCTCAATGGTCCTGCTTTACCACTTGCCACATATGAAAATAATTTTATGCCTGTTTCCATTTACTCATTGGTTTATGGAATGGTCCAGTCTGGTCATGTCCTCTTCTTGTAGCTATCCTTCAGCCTCCAGCTGAATTATCCTTCAGCTAGGATTATAGGGTTGTGTCACCATACCTGGCTATTTTCACTTTTAAAATTATTTTGAGTATACATATTAACTGTCTATCCATTTATCTACTCTTCCAACCATATGAGAGTGGTTTTTAGCCATTCAGTCATGCCCACATGAAATCCCAGCCCTCAGGAAGTGGATGCAGGAAAATCTGGAATCCAAGGCCAGCCTTGACCAAGTTTGAGGCTAATGTAGACGACATGAGGCCCTATCTCTAAAACAAGCAAGTGATTGAGTGATTTATACATTAATTTGTTTTGAATGGTTAGCAGTTTAACACAGATTCTTTGGAGTTGTGTGTCAAAGAGATCTATGACATTTTCAAAGCTGCTTTTTATTGTTGTGCTTTGGCAGAGCTCCAATGTGAAGATGATGTGATGCCCTTTCTACATAGGAATTATTATATGTGTAAATCTCAGTAGCTTGCAGTTAACCCTGAAATGGGAACACAGAGAGTAACTGCTTAGGATACACATAAATACATACTTATATACATGCATACATACATGTGATGAATCTGAACCGTTAACAGCTGTTTCTGCCTTAACTTTATAGCTTCCTTTCTCTTATATTTCTGTAAATATATAAGATCACAGTAGGTTTATGTAACAGTAATTCTAATGGTTCTAGAACTTTAGCAACTTTCTTCACTCTTTTCTATCCCTTCCTGGTCCTTATTTATGGCTAAAGCATTTCTGTCATTGCTATACCTTCATCTGCAGAGGAAAGGGAGAAAATAAGATATCAGGGAAAACTAGAGTTTGTCACAAGAAGCCCTGTGGAAGAATTGAACTAGGACCTGAGTCAGAGCATGTGGCCAGGAAGAAACAGAGAAGTCTGTCTCCACCCCGCACTCCCAACCTGTTTTCTCCCTTTTCCTGTGCTACTTCTTTCTCCTGTTCAACTCTACCAGAAGATAGCCAGCTAGGAACCCGAGGGACATAGTCTCCTGTGGTCTTAAAGTCCGGGACTGGAGACAGTACTGAGAGCAGCCAACCTATTTACTCAGATCGATTTGTGTGTACGATTATATATCATAATTGAGTTTTTGAAAAGTGCTGACATATTTTGGTTGCCAAGATGTAAATAATCAGGCAACTCTGATGCCTGTGGGGTATGTAGACTGGCTGGATGCTATTGCTGGATGGAGACCACTGCTGAGCCTTTCTAACATTAGAGCAGGTGGAGCTCAGAAAAAGGTTGTTGTCTACAAGCAGGACCATTATCTTGTCAATTATAACCATAGTCAGCCCTAGTTATACTCTGTTTGAGATCAAAGTATCCAGAGCCTGGTGCCTAGTCATTCATGATGTTTTATACAGGTAACCAATCTTAAGGAGAAAGAACAGCTGGACTGGAGAGATAGCTCAACTGTTAAGGGCTAGGTTTGAAAATCAAAAACATAATTTATTTCTTAGACAATTAAGGAAATTTCCACTAGTTATCTAGATAGGACATACAAATAGATCATCCAATAAGACCTAGCCACTTTCCTTTTGACTGCTACAAAAAGAATTTCTCCTTCATCTGAACACTAGATTCTCTCTGCCCAGGAGTTTGCCCAATATACTCTATGCAATATATCTCAATAAACCACCCTTTCTTTCCACCCGCTACCATGTATGTATGTGTCTGATAAATTATTTACTTTATTGATCTGGACATATGTTCTATATATCATTTAACAAAACAAATGTAATTTACCTTTGTAATTCCTTTCTAAATCTGGGGAAATGAGAAGGCATGGTTTTGTTGCTATTCTTATTAAATAGCAATAATAGCCCAAAAGGACTTTTATTCCAACTAGTCTATGATGGAAAAAAATCTTCAAATCAATTGATTTTCAGTAGTAGCAATATTTGCAATGTTTTCTAAATTCACAATAAAAACAATTGGCTAAATCATTTCTAACTCTGAAACCTATGTCAAGACACAATCTCATCCTTTGTTACAACAAGCTGTCTTTTCTAAAATGTCATTTTCTGCTTTCAAAGTGAAGACAAGGTTTCTCTCTGGGCAAGTATTTGTATATTACACTAGGTAGGAAATGAAGCTTCAGGTCCTAAAGAAGTGCTCAGTCACTTGGAATAATGAAGTGTGAAATGAAGAAGTGACTAAAGTGTGCCTTTTACCAAGCAATTAGCACTTAAGACTCTGTGTTCCAGTATAGGATTCCTGTTTAGTTTACACAGAAATATCTAAACAGTTAGTGATGCGTTTCTGTTTAATGTACAAGGAGCTATCTCAAGAGCCCAACGTAATTGCCACTTCTCTAAGGCATAAACACAGATCATCATGTTTTCCAACAAACCTCACTAGTCAATTCACATTTCTCTCCGAGTGTCTTTTTCTTTACATCACTAGAATTCTCCCTAGTTGACTCTACAGGCTAAAGAGATGTTGGCATGTGTGTGTAACTACTGTGAATGTGTATCTGAAGCAGCCTACAGGTTTTACAAAGAATGTGAAGTTCAAGGAACACAGTAACCTTCAAATCTAAGTGTCGCATCCTGACATTCAAACAGAAAAGGGGATTGTCGGCATCAGCAGTCTACTAGCTCTCTTACTCGTACTAGCTATTCTCTACCAGGCAGTCATAGCCAAAGCATACTTTACCTGACTCTGCATCAGCGACTGTGTTGGCAGCCAGCAAGTTAGACAAGCGTTTAAGGATGCCAAAACATCTTCATCAGGAAGTGATTTATCTCATTCAGTGACTTAGTCTGAGAAACATGCCTGTTATTGAGAGGGACACGTTTGAGGTAGTGATTTTAGTCATTTGAGTGCCTGCTTTTTTCCCTTTTTACAAAAGTCTCTCTCTCTCTCTCTCTCTCTCTCTCTCTCTCTCTCTCTCTCTCTCTCTCTCTCCCGTTTAATCAAAACACTGCTATTATCTTTTCAACCTTTTATTCCTTCCAACAAATTTTTTCCCAAGTCCTGTGCCTAGCCTAATACATATAACTAGGGTTGCCTTCATGAACACATAAGAGGTTGTTGAGTAGGAGCAATGTATCAGTGGCTACACCACCAAAGAATATAACTACCTCTCTTTCTGCAACTTTTAAGTGTCTGCATAGCTCCTCTGGGAGGGTAGGGTCTTGGGTCTCCTGCATTCAGGATGAAGCATTGATGGGCCCAGTCTTGTACAGGGAACCACTCCTGCAGTGAAGATAACAACCGTGTCAGATCCAGACGACAGCAACCCTTCCCATTTTCCAGCTCTTAAATTCTTTCCACTCCTACCTTCCCTGAGCCATGCAGGTCTTTTAAGAATGGTCTCGTTTAGTTTACTGTGGGTATGCTTGTCTGTTTTAAACAATATACTGTTTGCCTCCTATTGAAGGGGACTGATCTGCATCTTTTGTTTTAAACTTAGAAACCAGTCCACCAAGGGTACTGCTTTACAGACTCACCACAGATCCAACAGCAAGGACATTCAGAACTTAAGCGTGGGTCTGCCCAGGGCTGAAGAAGGCCTGCCTGCAAACGAAAGCTTCCTCAATGGAAACCTTGCTGGAGCAACTCTCAGCCCAATGCATACCAAAACCTACCAAGCAAGCACCCAGCCTGGGTCTTCCAGCAAAGATCTCACAAACAACAACATACCACACCTTCTCAGTCCAAAAGAAGCCAAGTCCAAAACAGAGTTTGACTTCAATATTGACACAAAACCTACAGAAGGTCCAGGCACAAAGTACCTCAAGTCTAGCACCAGATCTCAGCAGAACAGGCACTCATTCATGGAAAGCTCGCAGAGCAAAGCTGGGACCCTGCAGCCCAGTGAGAAGCAGAGTCGGCACAGCTATATTGACACCATCCCCCAGTCCTCCCGGAGTCCATCCTACAGGACAAAGGCCAAAAGCCATGGGGCATTGAGTGACTCCAAGTCTGTGAGCAACCTTTCAGAAGCCAGAGCCCAAATTACAGAGACTAATACCAGTAGATACTTCCCATCCAGTTGTTTGGACTTGAACTCTCCCACCAGCCCAACCCCCACCAGGCACACTGATACGAGAACTTTGCTCAGCCCATCTGGTCGAAATAATCGAAACGAGGGCACTCTGGACTCACGGCGAACCGCCACCAGACACTCAAAAACTATGGAGGAGTTGAAGCTGCCTGAACACATGGATAGCAGCCATTCGCATTCACTGTCTGCAGCTCATGAATCATTTTCTTATGGGCTAGGTTACACCAGCCCCTTCTCCTCTCAGCAGCGTCCTCACAGGCATTCCATGTACGTGACCCGGGACAAAGTGAGAGCGAAAGGCCTTGATGGAAGCTTGAGCATAGGACAAGGGATGGCAGCCAGAGCCAACAGTTTGCAGCTCTTATCACCCCAGGTACCACTTGGCATTTTGGTCTATCTATTGGCTTATCTTGGGAAAGGGTTACAAGGAATGTTTATAAGGTTGCTATACAGTTCTCCCTACTACAATCAGCCTGACTTTCATTGGACAGTGAAGGAAAACACTCTTTGGATTACTTCTGTTAAAAATAATCATAATTTAGCTGTGTGTAGTGGCACAGACACAGGCATGTCCTAGCACTTGGGAAGCAGAGACAGGTAGATCTTTGTGGGCTCCAGGCTAGCCAGGGTTACACAGTGAATTCCTGTTTCAAAAGGAATAATATTTGTAGTAATTTAATATTTGTAGTATTTTTAAATGTTCATTTCTGACATATTTTTGATGACTGACCATTTATTAAAATTAGCAATATGGACTAGCTCTTACTTATTTCAAAATTTGGGTGGTTTTTGTCTAATCTTCCTAAACCACATTTGTTTAAACTTTTTTCTAATACCAAGCATTTTTTATTAATCACTTTACTTGTTTACATTTCAAATGATACCCCCCTTCCCAGTTACCCCCTCTATAAATCCCCATCCCATCCTTCCTCTCCCTCTCCCCTTTGCCTCAATGAGGGTGCTCCTCCACTCATCCACCACTCCAGCATACCCCATGCTGGGGCACCAAGGGCCTCCCCTCCCATTGATGCCAGACAAGGCCATCCTCTGCTACACTTGGAGCTATGAATCCCTCCTTGTACACTCCTCAGTGGGTGGTCCAGTCCCTGGTTCTCCAGGGAGTCCAGCCAGTCAATGTTCTTCCTATAGGGCTGAAATCCCCTTCAGCTCCTTCAGTCATTCCCCTAACTCCTCTATTAGGGTCCCCGGGCTCAATCCCATGGTTGGCTGTGAGTATCTGCATCTGTATTGGTCAGGTGCTGGTAGATGCTCTCAGGGAACAGCCATACCAGGACCCTGTCAGGAAGTGCTTCTAATACCAAGTACCTTAACTGAATTTAATGATTAAAAAAAAAAAAAACTGTAAACTAGGTAAGTTTAATTTCAGGCTAGAATAAATGATACTTGCCCACCCAGTCTTTCATATTTTAAAATATTTTAAAAATTATGTACATATCTGTCTGTATCTTAAGTATGAGCACATAAGTGTAGGTACCTATAGAGGCCACATACCTTTGAAGCTAGAGTTATAGGAATTATGAGCTGCCTGACATGGGTTCTAGGAACCAAATGCAGGTCCTCTGCAAGGGCAGTACATGCTTTTAACTGCTGAATGACCTCTCTGGCCCCTTGGGTTTTTAAATTATGTATGTATGTATGACATGGGACAAGGGATGTACATAGACATGCACATGAAAGGATGACTTTGTGCAACTGGCTCTCTCCAGCCATCTTTATGTGGGTTTTAGGGATCAAACTCAGGTCATCATGTTTGCATGCTAAGCAGTTTACCTGCTAACCTAAAAAATCATTAAGGCCTACATTACTAGAGCACTGGCTATGAATAGGCATAGAGAAGAGGGAGAGGTCACCATGAGCAGGAACAGTCTGAAATGGCTTCAGTGCAGCTAACAGCCTGACCTGTGGAGACGGATGAAGAATGAAGCTGGGCTAAGCACCACAAGAAGCCCTGATTGGGAAGATGAATTTAAAGTGTCCCTGTCGTTTTGAAGTATGTTAACCGAGAGGGGACACTTGGCAACAAATGATTTGTTCTAATTCTGTAAACCTGGACACTGGTAGCTGTGCAGAGGTGTGCTTGTGTGTTGAAAGAAAGATGGAAACAATCCTGTCAGTCCAGCATAGGCCCTGTTGGAGGCTCCCAGAGGAGGGAGAGTCTGAGCATGAGCAGATCCTTATGGGAAGGTTGAGATTTCACTTGGGGAGGAAAGTGAGAGCAGCAAGAAAGAGGACTAAAAAGAGGGAAAGTATTCCAGGAAGACATGATGCTCCATGGGTCCCAACTGGCTTCCCATTGGTGGGATGAAAATGTAAGAGCTGAGCAATTCTCACATGAGCTGAAGAGATTATTCAGGATTGAATGCCAGCATGAAACCAGAGTGGATTCCGAGGACTGTGCAGGATAAGACACAACCAGACTTGCCAGTTGCACAGTTGAAGGATTTCTTTCTGAGAGTTTCTTTCCTAAGAGGTCCTTTTTGGAATTGGGATGGGGATTTTAAGCTCCTTGATTCAACATTATCCCTCTCTGTTGGGACTCAGAGGAGATAGGTAATCTGCCCAAGTTTCCCCAGCTGCTGGTTTAATGCAAAACTGGGATTCTGAGGCAATCTACAGATCCCCAAGTATAAAATAGTGGCAAGATGGCCTGGTCCCCAGTTAAAGGTGGGGCAGGAGGCATTTGCTGGGGCTTTAAATGGAGTTATAAGAATGGTTGGAAGGAGTCCTGAGAACTCACTATAGAGATAAGAGAACCCAGAGTGTCTAGAAACATCTCTAGGGCCTGCTCACTGCCTGTAGAAGAGAGTTGGAGATCAAAACCAAGCAGCTTGTTGTTGGCATTGAGGCAAGTGTTAAACAAAAGAAAAATGAAAGGCAGCCTGCCTTGGAAAATGGACAAATGACTTGCTCTCAGAGAATTCAGAAAATAAATATCTCTGAACACTGTAGTCCTAAACTAATTATAAACAATTACTGGGGCTTAGCACATATCCAGCTGTTACGTCAGTCCAGTTCAGGAGGTGCAGCACTGAGCCTTAAGAAAGGCCACAATTAAAGGCTAGAAGGTAGCTGGAAGGCTTGAAAGAGTTGTGAGTAAACCGTGGTGCTCATTCTCTTGGGAAGCATTGTAGCCACTTTCAAAAGCACGGGACCGCTCACTGGGTTGAGTTTAAATGTAAATAACTCATTTCCTTAAAAAAAAAAAAAAAATCTTGCTCTGGGCCTTTGTCAACAGTACAGGTTGGCAACTTGGAAAGAAGAGAGGCTGCACCAAGTTAATTTCTTTCCAAAATTCTCTAAATAATGGTGGTGGTGAGGAAGGTGGTGGGGTACCAGATCTTATTTGAGTTTTTAAATTAAATCATTTTATGTATATCACCTAGGCTTGAGAGAATACATTTTCAGTATAATGTGTAGATGCTAAAAGCAGCCAGCTCCTTCTAATTGTGCTCCTTAACCCTCACAGCCCAGGGTAGCAAATGTGATCTTTTTCTCACTTGGACAGTGTTAAGGACCCACTGCTGTGCTGAGGTTATGACTCAGCCTACTTGAGAGGGATCTAGGGAGCGGGAACATCTCTAGATATAAGCAACATCATGACCATACCAAGGAAATGCATTGAACAGATAGATGAGCTACTGTTGTGGAGAAGATGAAGAGAGCAAGAAGCACCATAGACTAGAGGAGTTGGGGACTCTTAGGACAAAACTCATTAACAGGGATTATTCTATTCTTTGCATTCACAAAACATTTATTTTCATCTGCATTTGCTATGTAAGTCTCCTGGAAAAAATGCTTTTGCCTCTGCATATTTCCTTTCAGAGAACTCAGCCTAAAATCTGTAAGAGCACTTTTGGATTGACTGATAGAATCTCTAAGCATAGCGCTGCTTAGAGCTGTTACTGTCTAGATAGAAAGGTGATTTCTTTTGTTGTTTTAAATAATTAATTGAACTATTTTCAGACTAATGTGGTCCTTACTGGCCTTAACTTTAATGAGAATCTCGCTATCTGTTAAAATTTGTGGGACTTATTTTACATTCATCAGATACTTTTACTCTTTTATGGAATGAGTTATGTTGAAGTCATCCCATGATTTTTATTTGAGCTGGTTAAAGTCCTAGCTGTATTAAAATGAAGACAGTGATGAATTTTCATTCCCAGAGACAGGAAGTTTCTATAAATCTGTTTGAATTTGACTTGCAGCCTGGAGAACAGCTCCCTCCAGAGATGACTGTGGCAAGACCTTCTGTTAAAGAGTCCTCCCGAGAAGGCACCTCTTCATTCCACACCCGTCAGAAGTCTGAGGTCTGAGCTCTTCTGAGTTGCTACATCTTACAGTGTGGTCTGTAAGGCCCACTCACTCAGCAGCATTACAACCTGGCTTTTAAACTTTCTCCATAACCAATCTCCCATAAATTAATTGAACTGACTTAGAAAATAAGTACTTTTATTTGTAACATAAGCCTGCATTTTCCTTTAAAAGATCAAAACAATTAGGCACTGACTAGGCTTTGTTGTAAGCTGCACTATCATCAAGCCATGGTTTAACTTTCATAACCTTGTTTCCTGCCTCAGGGTGGAGTATACCATGACCCACACTCTGATGACGGCACAGCTCCCAAAGAAAATCGGCATATGTACAATGACCCTGTACCAAGGAGAGTTGGCAGCTTTTATAGAGGTAAGCCACCCCCACCCCTATGTTTGCTCTTGAGTCTGTCTCCTTTCCTTATCCACCACTATTTCTTCATTGCTCCAGCAGACCTCGTACAGCATCACCTGCGTTCCCATCATCTGGCAGTTCTCCTTGCCCCTAGTCACCATTGCCATTTAGTCCCTTGTCTCTTCTGGCTAGGACCCTGATTAGTCTCTGTCTCCAAGGCACCCATCCAAACAATCCTCAGAATGATCCTGAAGCTGGATATTGACCATGCCGTTCATTCAACATTTACCTATGTCACTTTGTGCCCAGGACAGTTTAGCGTATAAAAATCGTGGCTACATGATAGATAGCTATGAAGAGACAGATCCACACCAAATTATAAACATCCATAAAAACATGAGAACTTTTAAAATTATATGTATCTATTTTTAGGTTGTGGATACACAGGCCATGGTATAC
>LR753307.1:3912261-3936868 GCA_902729485.2 Mus minutoides
ATATATATATATATATATATATATATATATATATATATATATATATATATATATATATATATATATCCATGTGTGTACACAATTTTTATTTTGGAACAACGACTCACTGTGTAGACCTAGTCTGGCCTAAAACTACAGGTATAGACTAGACTGGCCTAAAACTTAAAAATACTTGCCTATCTCTGCCTCCTGAGTGTGGTGTGTAAAGGTGTGTGCCAACACACCCAGTTTGAGATTTTTAAAAATATTTCAATTGGGTATTTCTATTGTGTGAACATTACTCTTGGCAATGTGACATTATAATTCCAAAAAATCAGACATGCCTAGAATATGTTAGTAGATAAGACAGATAAAAATATCCACACTCATTCTTGCCTTTACAAAAGAGATTGCCAGCAAGTATAATAATTCTCTAGGGCAGTCAGATAATGGTACTACAGGAGAAAGAAATAGAGCAGACATCCATTGCCCCCCAATACCTTAGCTCTAACTTGTTGATAGGCCTTTGGATGCTTGATAACAGAGTAAAATCTAAATTCCATAAGATGACATTCCAGGCTGTTTATGTTCGAATCCTTGTGGTCCACTCTGTCTGTTCCCCACCCACCTCTACCCACAAGTCTCATGCACACCTGGCTCTTTCATGGTCTGGATCACACTGATGGCACCAGTTGTTCTCCTGGGACAGTTTTCCCTGTCCTACAGAAGTATCGCTTCTCTGTTCCATTCATGGCACCTTGTCTTTGTCCCGGATACAAGGCCGAGCACATTGCACTGGATCTGGTGTTTCTCTGCAAGGTTTTTGAGCCTTTTGAATATTCTGAGTTCGAAGAATGGAGATGGAGATCAGTGATAGAGTGTCTGCCTGGCATGTGTGAAACCTTGGATTTGATCCTGGAAGAGAGAGATGGAGGAAAGAAAAGAGAGAGGCAGGAAATGGCTAACACAGCTTCATAGATAGTTACTAATTGAATTAAAAAAAAACTTTCAAGAGTAGTTTAAAAATAGACTTTGTTGTTGAACATATGACTAAAACATGTTTTTTTTTTTTTTTTTTTTTTTGGTTCTGTTAATTTAGCAGAGAGCTATTAAAGAAAGAAAACCCTTTGAGGTTGCACCTGATGGTAAAGTGCCAAATATTTGAGAATCCCAGTGCCTTGGTGGTGACATGAACAGGAGGCTCGGGTATATAAAGTCCATAAGACTTAGCACAGCCTTGACTTGTATGTCCACATTGCCTGACTTCCTGCTCTTTCTAATGTTATAGACAGCTGGAGAAGTTCAATCAGTGTCAGAGGGGACACAAAATACTGTTTGGTAATTAAAATTAGGAATCTGAGCTAAATAAATGCATACAAGTGTTATTCGGGAAGAGATGTGCATTGAATGATTTAGGCTACTATGTGGTCTCTCCCATGTCTACCTTTAGAAAAGGACTGGGCATCAAATATGCTTCTTAATGACCCCCACCCAATTCCATGCTAACTGTAGAATCTTATAAGGCTAAACATTTATTATATATATATATATATATATATATATATATATATGAATGAGTAGCCTGTCTTCATGCACACCAGAAGAGGGAATCAGATCCCATAACAGATGGTTGTGAGCCACAATCTGGCTGCTGAAAATAAACTCTGGACCTCTGAGCCATCTCTCCAGCCCAAGGCTAAACTTTTAATTCAGACTAACATTAATTAGTTTTCTTGTCTTGTGCATGAGTAAAAACATCTTCAGTGTAAGTTTTTCTTTTAAAATCATCTGTACCTTGTTGTTTGTACATATGATTGGAGAAAATATCCTTCCTTTGGGGAAAGGGTCTATCCATGTAGACCAGGTTAGCCTCCAGCTGACTTGTATCCTCCTGATTCTCTATTTCTATGCTGGAATTCTAGGTGTGTGCTATCATGCCCAGTAGAGGAATGTTTTAATATAAGATGGAAATGGAATTTAAATTAATAAAGTAGTCTTTTGGCTACACTATTTGGGTTACAAATAGATTGAATTGGTTACTATGGGAAAAACATTCCCTTTATCTATTTCATAATCTACTTTGAGATTTGGCAAGTAGAACATTTTAATTTTTAAAAATTCAGTAATAGAAAGGAAAGTTTAAACTAAATGAAACACTTGGAGACATCTGTCATTTCAATGATACTGCTAAGTCCTAGAGAAAAAGGGTGGTTTTTTAAAATGACAAATGTTTCCAGATATATCTGGAGAGATGTTTCTAGAATAGGTTCATTCTATTTTTTTTTTTATCCAGAGGCAAGTGAAATGGTGTCATTTTTTTTTGTTGTGTTGTAGTTTTAATTTTATGTTTGAGATTATAATTGCATTTCTTCCTTCCCTTTCCTCCCTCCATAGTCTCCTGTATGTCTCCACCTTGCTCTCATTCAAATTCATGGCTTCTTTTTTCACTAATTTTTATTGCATACATATATGCGCACTTACGTATCTATTCCTATCTATAACCTTCTCACTCCATATGTGACTGTATGTGTGTTTTCAGGGCTGATCTTTTGGCACCTCTCCTGCTTCCAGCTTTCCTCAGTTGCCTATAGTTCTTTGTGGACGTTCAGGCCTACTGGGCTTTTTTCCCTGTCCACTTTGACATATCCTTTGGTATTATCCTTGTTCAACTCATGTTTGTAAATGTTGTTAAGACTTTATAGGTGTAGCTTCTTATATTCCTAGGGGACAGTCTCATAGCAGATTTCCTGATTCTTTGGTTCTTAAAATCTGTTCAGTCCCTCCCTCTTCCACAATGTTCCCTAACCATTAGGTGCAGGAGTGTATTATAGATGTATCCATTAGGACTAGGCGCTACAACTCTGTATTTTGATTAGATGTTTTCTGTAATGATCTCCATCTATTGCTGAGGAGTGAAGACTAAACTTACCTATAAGTAAAAGAACAAATGTTTATAGATTGTTGTTAGGGGTTATGATGACTTAGTAAATTAGAGGTGGTAAATTCCCCTCCAAGAACCATGCTTTCACTAGCACTGAGTAGTTAGCTAGGTTTCTAGTACCAGACATGGTTTCCCTTTTGTTGAGTAGGTCTTCAGTGTAATTATAAAGCTGTTGGCTACTGGCAAGGTATACATGTCACTACTGCACCCTTGGAATTATTGTGTCTGATCACTGATGTGGTTCCATCAGCATTATAGCTGGGTAGGTGTCTTAGTTGGGGTTTTACTGCTGTGAAGAGACACCATGATCACAGCAACTCTCATAATAAAGGAAAATATTTCATTGGGGCTATATTGCAGTTCAAACATTTAGTCCATTTATGGTCATGGCTAGAAGGACTGGCATGGTACTGGAGAGTTAGCTGAGAGTTCTACATCCAGATCAGTAGTTAACAGGAAGAAAGGGAAACTTGGCCTGGCTTGAGCATCTGAAAAACCTCAAAACTCACCCCCAGTGACACAGCTCCTCCAACAAAAATAGTGCCTCCTAATAGTGCCACTCCCTGGGAACCAAGCATTCCAGTCTATGAGTCTGTGGGGGCATCCTTGTTCAAAACCCCCACAGTAGGACCGTTGATGCCTCCCTCCTTTGGAAACTTGGATGGCACCATGAAAGCAAGTCCTCAGAGAGGGGACATGGAGGTCATTTCCAGTTCAGGGATCTCTGGGATCTGTAGAGCAAACAGGAAATTAAAATGGGTTCATTGCCAAGATAGGGGGTTAGGGAACCGTAGACGGGGGAATAGCAGGGGATAAGTGATCTGATCATAGATATGTGAAAGGAGGGGAGGGAAGGGAAGTACAGAAGCAGGTGGGTGGTGGATTAAATAGCGTTAAGAATGTCTGAGAAGTGACAAGTAATCATACTATTAACTAAAAAACTCTTAACACAGAGATGCAATTCTGTGTATGAATATGTAGGTTTTGTTTCAACATCAGTATAAGACAATGTCTTTTACTGTAACCCAGTCAGGATGACGTGGAACTCACTCTAACCTAATCTGTCCTTGATCTCACTCAGTGCTCCCACCTGAGCCTCTTGAACAGCGGAATTCCATCTAGCAAGCACTTCTTGCTTGGTGTCACTGACCTTGATACACAATGTACATATTACTTTTGTGATGAAATTTGTAGAGCAGCCAAGTTTAGAAATTGATGAAAACATGGTTACCTCTTCCCCCTAAGCAGAATCACTCAATACATCATAGTCTATATTTCTGTTCATTTTTTTGATCTGAGAATATATAGAAAATTAATATTTTTGTGCAAATGGCCAAATTTCCTTACAGTTTAAAGATCTAAGTGGCACACCCTTACATTGCCAAGTCTTAAACTGTAATTTGTGTGTTCCAGTACACATATGTTAAGTATGCTATTGGACTAAGAATGGATTTTGCATAGTTAGACCTGTAATGAGAAAGCCTCAACTTCAAAGAATGCCAAAAACATGGTATTTGGGGGTGGCTGCTACAGTAGTCATATTTTCAAAGCTGTCCAATCTAAAAATGTTCTCAAATATTCTGCAGCACATCAGCTGATATCCCAGGTTTCTGTTTTGAAATCTTTATTACTTACCCTTGTAACCATGTAAGCAGTTGAGAAGGGGAATTTGCCTGGACCACCTCCATACTCAGGAAACAAAGGTTCTGGAAAGGCAGAGGAAGACTTTTTGTTTGTGTTCAAGAAATGCAGTGGAATAATATCAGAACTACTTCACACAACAAAGTACTTCAGTAATGTTTTTTTTTTCTCCTTCATTTAGTGCCATCTCCACGACCAGACAATTCTTTCCATGAAAATAATGTGTCCACTCGAGTTTCTTCTCTGCCATCTGATAGCAGTTCTGGTACAAATCATTCCAAAAGACAACCAGGATTTGATCCCTGGTGAGTGTTTTAGTTTGGTCTTACTCTTTCTTTTGCTAATTGTAGATTTGGGGATTCAAAGATATGCAAGGTAAGCTTTTTAGCGTTCTTTTCCCCACTAGGATGTTCTTTCTTTCTTTAAGAATAAGAAAAACATGTTATGTTGGAGGGTTTTGTAACTTTTCTCAAGGTCAGAATTTATATTAAATAACATGTAAAAGAAAAACTAGCAGAAAAGTCTTTCATCATATTCATTCATTCTTTTATTGACAGTGAATTTGGTCCTGACACTGCATAGCTCTCTGTATGCACTGCTGTGCATAGGTGCCCTTTGAGGGAGGAGTTACTCCCATTCCATACAGTGAAGCTTGAAAGTTAGAGCATGTACCTGGTGCCAAACACCTGTAACATGGAGCAGGGACACGGGACACTAGCACTTCCCTCTAGAATTGTTAGGATATTTAAGTGATATAATATTAAAAAGGCACCTAAAATGGTACCTGGCACTGTAATGTCTCATTGTGTTAGTAGCTATGGTTATTATATTTATGTTTCCATGGTTTGTTGACCATTTTGCTTTTAACTTTGCTCAGAAACTTCCATACCTCTTTATGACTGCGTTTTCCTCCTTAGTGTGTAGAAAATATAAGAAAACAGACTTAGCATTTGTTGGTTTTCCGTGTTGACCATTTTCAGATGTGGCTTGGACAAGCCCTGAGAATAATGTCAAAGTGTCAAATACAGATGCATAGAAAGAAAGGACTGTTTTCTCTTGGTTGTTTGCATAATACAGTGGGAACAATCTAAAACAGTATCAATTTGAGACTGGCATAATCCTTTGAAAATTAGGTTAGTCAGATAAAAATTAAATGAAAGTATGAACTGTTCGGCATGGTGGTACTGGACTGTAATTCTAGCATTTAGGATACTGAGACAGGAGGATTGCCAGTTCAAAGCTAGCCTGAGAAATGTAGTGAGATTCTATCTCAATGCCTTGCCCAGGAAGTGGGGGAATCCAAAAGTAGGATAGACATCGTTAGCATCGTGGTGTTTCTGGGGGGTTTGTGTGTGTGTGCATGTTTTAGGGGTTTGATTTAGTTTGGTTGTAGGGACTGAATGTAGGGTCTAGTATATAATAACCATGTGTTCTAATCTCTCTGAATAGATCTTTAGATGAATGTGTGTGTCCATCCGTCCATCCATGAAATCGGTTGTTTTCAAAACAATCAAAAGTACAGTTGGGCTGTTCATCTTTAGCCAACATATCATCAAGTCATCCTTGTTCTAATGTTGCTATTATGTGGTTTAAGAAGGTTCCAGAATCCCTAGCTATAAATGGGCTCTCTTCTTTTATTCTCTGTGCCCCCATTATGTTTTTATGGTGTATCTTCTTCATGTATCACATCTAACATCATTTAATCTTTAATTAACCTTGACTTGTCTTGATTTGTTTCTTGACCAAGATCTTTGTTTTGCCATATTCTTTATATCTAAGAGAACTGTGCATTTGTTAACACAAACATAAAAGTTTTATTAGAGAAACATGCTAAATTCTGTAATAGTACCACTTTACATTTCTTTGGGGAAGAGAATATCTGTACACTGTACATATTTTCTGCAATGGAAAAAACAAGTTGCAATATCATATTTAAAACCAATAAATAGATATTGTAGTTTAACACTCAGAGCTGTTATTCTGGCCATCTTAGTTGTCTTGACTCCACCTAAGAAACTGGAGATAAGCCAAAGTATTTTAGATCAAGAAAAATAGACTTAATACACAGCCAGACTCATCTTTTACTAATAGGGTCCTCACTTGTAAGCTATTTATTCCTCCTGAGCCCAGTTTTAGTGGGTTAGTTCTGAGGTCGTTAGGATGAGATGTGGTTACAGCCCACAGTACAGTGTCCAGAGAGGAGGAGAATCACAGGCAATAGTTACGGAGTGTGTGTGGTTTATCTTTTCACAAACCTGTGAAAATCCCATGCATCAATTTAGATAGGTATCAATTTAGAGTATGTGCCTATAAAATGAATAGCAATTCCTTTACAATAAATAAACAAATGACAAATTATGGAACTAGTTTAGAAAAACTGCCATCAAAATTGGGCTAAAAATGGAAGAAAGGACTCTGAAACTCATTTGAAAAATGAGGTTGTTTTTTCCACAGGGTTATGAATATATTGTGTCCATTACAGCTTGTCAGTCTGTCTTGCAGTTTTTCCTCATAGAATCCTTCACTGACTTTATTAGTTACAGCCTGGGAGGGATGAAGCCGGGGAATGACAGCGCAGTGTCCCCCACCCCTCCCACACACTCTCCATGCTGCTCCCAGAAGGATTGTGCTAAAGTTCAAGAGGCTATCTGTACAGTCCCACCCCACTGCTCTTCATCGTGAGCCTGGGAGCAATTTTGAGTAAGAGGCCAGGCTCTTTGGTTGATTTCTCTCTTTATCTCTAATACCTAATATGATACTCAGTAAATGCTGATTAAGTCAGTTTTTGTTTCATTTCTTCCTTCCTTGATTACAGTGAGTCTTTAAACTTCTCTCATTCTTCTTCACTCCCTTGGGAAGAGTTGTCTAGATGACAAGAGTCAGTTTTGTGTGAGACCCTGCCTAGTTATCCTTTATCTAAAAGTGTGTCTGTCCTCCCTCAACCTTGTAGCCATACTATTTTGATCAATGCTGTTCCCCAAGGTGATGGGCTGGGTCACTAGATGCATAACCCTTCTCAAAGCTTCCCTCTCTGAAATTTATGTGACACCCAAAGCTGCTCACTATACCAGGTGAAATTATAGAAGCCATAAATCCCCATAGGGCAATAGTTGTCTTTGACCCTTCATCTTCCCAGTTTCCCAGGACCAACTCTGCAATGGTGAATGCTGAACTGTCCTCCTGCCCCCCTCTCTTCTGACCTTCCACTTCTCCAGCCTCTACCTCATCCTGGTGGAACTTCTATCTTCCCAGGCAGAATCCTGCTTCCTCCTAGGAGTGGTGTCCCCATCTTTCCTTTCCTGCTAGCACTAAAATTCTGCTCTAATGCCGGTTTGCCTTCTAACACGCCCCCCCCCTTGACTGCATCTATGAAGCTATGAAGGTCATTTTCCCCAGCAGTACAGCACTGCATCTACAGACTTGTAACTTGCCACCATCCCATTGGCACCCATGCAACCACATCTTAAGCTTCTAGCTTTCAAAATGATAAAGGCACTGCTCTGGGTTCCCAGACTGAATCACAGAACTTGTACTTCAGAACTTAGAACTTAAGTGGAGCTTAACTAGCAAGTTCTAATGGATTTCAAGAATGCCTGGGGTGCTCCTGGGCACTGGGGAGCACAGGTGTACGCCATCATGTCCGGTTTATGTGGGATTGAGGTCGGAGGCTTTGTGCATGCCAGGTGCACATTCCACCAGCTGAGTTTCATCAGCACCAACTAGATCTCTAACCCCAAAGTACGCTGGGCTGTATAACACCTTGTTGATGACCTATAGCATACTATTGGTATGTGTTCTCAAAAAAAAAAACAAATAAAAAGAATATCAGAAATTCTACTACCTAGATAGAGCTTGTAAGGGTTTCTTTTGGGTGGGGTGAGGGTTCTATTTTGAGAAGAGGTAAAATTTAAAACAAGTATATTAATAATTCTACTACCTAGATAGAGCTTTTAAGTTTTTTTTTAGGGGGGGTGGAGGTTCCTTTTTGAGAAGTGATAATCTGCCCACTGTTAACCACTGTTCTCAAACACATGTGATAAAGCGATCCTCCCACTGTAGTCATATACCTAGGACTACAAGCATATGCCATGAGGCTTGGCTTTTTTTTTTTTCCTCTAGTGCATTTAGTGGAACCCAGGGTCTTGTCAATATTGTACAAGTGCGCTTCCACTGAGCTGCATCTCCAGCCAAGATTTCTATTGCAATTTCTTCCTGAATTTTTAAAAAGTGAATATAGCAGCTGGAGAAATGGCTCAGGAGTTAAGAGCACTCACTGTTCCTACAAAGGATCGAGGTTTGGTTCCCAGTACAAATAGTGGCTCATACCCATCCATAACCCCAGTTCCAAGGAATCCCACACCCTCTTCTGACGTCCATGGGCTCAGGCACACAAGTAGTACACACACAGACTAATTACTCAAACATAAGATAAATAAATCTTTAAAAAATAAATAAATGAATATTAAAAGTGCATTGTATAATGTATATGCCTTCTTGCCATATAGTTGGATTTATCTAGTATGAAAAAAACTTGAAATCATTATATTTTTACTTAATACTATAGTTTAAATATTCTTTTATGTCGGTGGATATTCTTTGAAGCTGTGATTTATTTTTAATAGCTTCATTGTGTTTTCTGCAGTGCAACCAATAATGGTTTATTTAGAATATTTCTGGCTTACATATTTTAATGAAAAAAGCTGGGTGCTTCTTAGATACTATAATCACTTCATCACTGTTTGGCATTCTGAAACCATAAATATAAATTAACTGTTACTTTTAATGATTCTACCACTTTTACTTTTAGGGAATATGTAGATATGTGAGGTTTTTTTTTTCAAGAATAATAGCAGTTGAGTTGCTTTTTGAGTGTAAGTTCAAAACCAAGGTGTCCCCCAACCCCTCTTTTTTTTGAAAAGTGGGGTTTTGTTTCATGGAAGATAACCTGACTGGCCTTCAACTCAAACATTCTGTGTCACCCTCCTGAGTGCTGGGATTCCAGGCATATGCCACCATACCTGGCTTATTTCCTATTTTGAACATCCTCTATTTTTATTAAAATACCTAGTGTTATCTGTGGTATCAGTCTTTTAAATTTTTTATTCCATTTATTCTTCTTTCATTTATTACATCCTAAATGCAGTTTACTTTCCTCCCAACCCTTCCTCTAAACTCCACCCCCAAAACCCCCAAATTCATTCCTGTTTTGTTTCTCTTCAGAAAAGGACAGACCTCCCATGGATATCAAACAAATTTGACATATTAAGTTGCAGTCAAGACTAGGCATGTTGTATCAATCTTTCTTTTCTAAATTTTAAAATTACATTTATTTTTTATTTATTCTTTTTACATCCCAATCGCTGTATCCCCTCCCAGTCTGCCCTCCCATAGTCCTTCCTCCCAAACTCCCTCCCCTTCTCTGAGATAGAGGCCCCCCAGGTATCTCCATACCCTTGGGAGCTCTTAGAGACTGAACCACTAACCAAAGAACATACATGTGACGGACCTAGGCCCTCTGCACATATGTAGCAGATGTGCAGCTTGACCTTCATGTGGGTTCTGAACAGCTGGAGAGGAGGCTATCCCAAAAGCTGTTCCCTATGTTGGGATATGTTCTACCAGCTGGGCTGCCTTGTCTAGCCTCTGTAGGAGAGGAAGCACGTAACCTTGCAGAGACTTGATGTGGTATCAATCTTAATGTCAGTATTTTCAGCTAGAATGATTCTTTAACACATACACACACACACACACACACACACACACACACACACACACCTTGAGCATACTGTGTTAGAGCATACATCATGTCTACATTTTTTTCCTTGAGTTTTTTTTTTTTTTTAGGTGTAATAGATTAAAGGTTTAATAAGTAGGAATTTTCCAGTTTGGGGCAATTTTTACTTCCATTAATAATGTTTCTATAGCAGCATTGATTTTTTTTTTATGTTTTGTAACTTGGCAAGCTACTAATAATAAACTTGTTGAACTGGTTTTCAGAAGGTAAATAGAAAAATGAAGGTATTGGAAATGTTTCTGTTCTTTCCCTTGGAGAGTTACAGAGGAAGCATCCTCTAAGCCATGCATTTTACAGAATTTCTAATTCAGAGATTTTCAGCAGCAGGAAAATGGTCCCAAAGAGCAGTTACAGATCATTTATAATAGTGCTCAAATTGTTAGTGTGATCAAACCTGTGCCAAAGAACAGCAATTCCCTATGCTGATTAGATTTGGTTCCCTCTGTGCTTTTTAGAGGACCTTTACCTGTGGGTTCAATTCTTCATGGCTGATTGAATCTGGTATCACACATTTTCAGCCTTCATTATATTTGTCACACTGTAGCAAGAGAATGATTCAAGGATCTATATGATTTTAAAAAATGTCTTTTCATTTAGGAAAAGTCCTGAAAACATTAGTCATGCTGATCAACTCAAAGAAAAGGAGATGCAAGGTTTTTTCAGGTCAATGAAAAAGAAAAAGAAGAAAACTCAAACAGTAAGTACATGACTAATGTCTGTCTATGTCAGGGGGGTTCTATGTTATTCTGTGGATATATGTTACCCTCTACACGGAGCAATCAGACTTCATTTCTTAGCGTGGCTATATTGTAGACAGCTCTTTCTGAAGTCTTTTTTCTCTCACAAAGCTTTTCTAGATTCAGCACAATCTCAAGGAGTAAAAGAAACTTAAATTGGATGAGAACATACTTTTAAGCCTCTCTCAATAAACTACTTATCCATGTGAATTTAGATTGCTGTAAAAACTATGAAGACATGGGATTTGTTTCTCTCTGGGAGCATAGAAATATTGAGAAACTTCAGAAATGGTTTTGGTTTACATTTACATCCTGAAATTCATAAATAACCATCATGCCTCATTCTTCCCTGGCTTCTAGTCACAGAGGTACAATTTCATCTGACATTTCAGGGCTTGCTTTAATAGGAAAAGCTGTTTCACTTATGGTGGCGTTGTGAGGCAGGCTGCACCTCAGCTCCTAGGGGCTCTGCATCTGAACAATGGGCCAGCCCCACTTTACTGGACTCATCAGTTTGTGGAACCACTCAAGTGGAAATTCTAATCTAGCTAGTAACAAGAAAAAAATGGGGAAGAGAGACAAGGCTCCAAGACAGCAGTCGGGGCAGCTCACTCAGAAAGAGCCTGCCTTCCTTCATGTTATTGTACCCTGATGACTAAGTGATGTTGAATTAGCCACTTTCAGTAGTTTGGGGTTTTGACTTTAGTTTTATTTCACACAAGATTTATTCTCATTCATTTAAAGAAAATTGGCCTAATCCCATTGGCTTTATCTATATGATTAGTTGACTAAATGCTTCTAGGGCCCTTCAAGCCATCATGAAAATTAGAAAATAGAGCTTAGTGGTAACTAAAGAAGAAACAGTTGATTGTATGAAAGTATATAACTCATACTAAGGATATTAGTCTCAAAGATGTTTGAGAAATCTTATACTTTTTTTTCTCTTTATTAGATATTTTCTTCATTTACATTTCACATGTTATCCAGAAATTTTCCCTTACCCTCCCGCATCCCCGCCCTGCTCCCCTACCCACCCCCTCCCACGTAATGGCCCTGGCGTTCCCCGGTACTGGGGCATATAGAGTCTGTATAACCAAGGAGCCTCTCCTCCCAATGATGGCCAACTAGGCCATCTTCTTCCATATATGCAGCTAGAGACATGAGCACAGGGGGAACTAGTTAGTTCATGTTATTCTTCCACCTAGAGGGTTGTAGACTCCTTCCGCTCCTTGGGTACTTTCTCTAGCTCCTTCCTTGGGAGTCCTGTGTTCCAACTAATAGTGTTTTTGTGTTGATTATAACAATTATGTATAAACAAACACTGTGTGTGGTGGTTTTGCATGCATATGTTTGTTCACTCTTTGCATGCCTGGTGTTCACAGAGACCAGAAGAGGGCATTGGGCATTGGATTCCCTGGAACTAGAGACTTTTGTGAGCTGCTATGTGCGTGCTGGGACTCAAAACTGTATCCTCTGGAAGAAGAGCTAGTCCTCTTAAAAGCTGAGCCATTTCTCCAGCCCCTGAATGTATTTTTAAGGCCCCTTTACATCTAGACCTTTGAAAAGCATCCTTTCCCTTGCTTATTAAATGCAAGTATTTCATTCCAAATAAATGACTTCAAGCTCTGAGTTGGTGTAGCGCATGGTATTGTAAGCTTTTCCTTCCAGTACTCAGGAGACAGAAGCAGGCAGATCTGGGTGTTCATGACTAGCCTGCTCTACAAAGTGAGTTTCAGAGTAGGTGGAGCTACATGAGAAAACCGTGCCTCAAACCACCACCAAAGCATTTCATTATCAAAAAGAAAATATAAAAAAGAAAACATTGTTTTTAATCTTTTCCAACCTAGTGCAGACAGGAGCTTTTTAGCCTATGCATATATGTGTGGAAGAAAGGGTGTGTGTGTGTGTGTGTGTGTGTGTGTGTGTGTGTGTGTGTGTGTGTGTATGCATGTCTCTGTTTTCTGCTTCATTTTAATGGTTACATGGTATTTCTGAAATGTTTCTGGGGGTGGAAAAGGGTACCTATATATCTCTTACTGAAACTTGCCTAGACTGAAATGTCAAATCAAAATGCCACTCAACTATATTTGTTGCTGAAACTGTATTAAAAAGTGAAGAAATAGGATTGACTTTGCTTTAGGATGTTTAAAATAATTTAAGTGCTAAAACATTAAACTCTGTTGTCTATAAAATGTATTACCTGTCATAAGCATTATCCTTCCAACCCCTCTTCCTGGCCACTGTTATAAATTTTGTGGGGTTTGGTTAACAACATGCCTACAACCCTGTGATGTGATTGAGTTGTAGAAAGTAGTAAGGGTAAGAATAGTAATAATAATATATGTCTGCCTCAGATCAACATTAAACCTAAAGCCCTTGCCTAACTGTGGCTAAATGAAGTATATACATCTTGTGACCTGATTATTCAGGATTTGGATCAAATTCTAGATATTTAAATAGTATAGGTAAAGGTCATAAAAAATTACTCTTCTCTAGCATCCTCTCTCTTAAATGTTTTATTAAATATTTATACTAACCTCAGAAAAGCTTTCCACATATCATGGTGCCTTCAGTTTTCCAAACTGAATATTTTTATACCTCTGCATTTTTTAATTAAGAATAAAATGTAAGAGTTTTGAAATCTAGAGTCAGATTTCCAAAGAGGCCTGACATTAACTTAACTCTGCTTTTTTTGAATGAACATTCAAAAGGGAACTTGCTTTTACTTTCTAAAATTCAACAAATAGAAAGCAAAGTAAGACAAACCAAAAAAATTGATGGTGTTGAAACTTTTACACAAGATTCCAAGAAACTTAAATCTGCTACCAGATGTATGTAGTATAGCTAATCCTAAATCTCTTTTACTAGATTAGGAGCTGAGCCAGGCAAGAGGTTGACCTGTCCAAAGTCACACAGAGTTAGAAGAACTAAAACTGGCTTTCACTGTAAAAGGCCTCTGAGTCAGGGTTTCTCTCATTAAAACAGGAAAACTCAGATACTTACACAGACATCTTCATACATGCAGCAATGAAGAGATGATCTTACCGCATTTCTATACACTTTTGTTCTCTGACCACTGAGGTAGCCAAAAGAGAGAAATGAGGTGCCAAAAATCATTCTATACTGTAAAGGTGCCTGCTTTGACTCCAGCAAATCTGGAAGCTGCCTAGGGGAATCTGGCTTTGTCAACCCAGGGAATTACATAAGTCCCCAGAGCATATGGTGACTTTACCAGCTTGGTAATTGGATCTTACTTAGTATCTCAACTTGAAATGATACTTCAATATCAAGATTGAACTTTTAAAAATTATTGTGTGTGTATGATCTGGGGGAGGAGTGCACAGGGGCCATGGTATATAGAGGTCAGAGGGAAACTGTGGAGTTGGTACTCACTGTTGACTTTTATGTGAGTTCTGGGAATTCAATCTCTGGTTGCAATGAGGTATCTGTTTCTAACAGTGTAATGTAGGGCTGCTCACCTATACTTAGTATCCCACAACACTACTAATCATCTCCCAAGTGTTATTTACTGGCTCTAGATAATTGACCAAAAAGATTAAAAGGACTTAAAGTATATTTTCTTTTATAAAAAATTATCCATATGGTAGAATCTCTTAGTTACTGAAATCCTAACAATTTGTAATGCCTGAAGTTCATCAGTAACTCATTAAACACAGTTTTTCAAAATAGTCTTATTTTTGACAATGAATAAATTCCTAATTGGGCATAATGCAAGCAGATGCCTAAAGGTCTCAGGCATTCCTAGACTCTTGCTCCTAACCATTGTATAGACTCTGAAAATTTTTGTACTTGTGTAAACTTTCATTATTGTTTCCAGGTGAAAATAATAAATAATCTCTCTAGATGCATAGCACAGAGATTCTTTCCATGATTGTTAATATTTAATCATTTAAGGGCTACCAAGGGCTAGTAGTTTCAATTAAAGCACCTATTTATTTTACTTAATATTTTATTTTTGCAATTAGCTCATTTGTATCTTATATTACAGACAGAGTCCACCAACGGGGAGAATCCAAGCATCAAGAAATCTCTCTTTCCTCTTTTTAATTCAAAGAATCATTTAAAGCATAGCTCTTCTTTGAAAAAGCTTCCTGTAGTCACTCCACCCATGGTACCCGTTTTTACATATCGTAGCCCTGAAAACTGCTCCAGTAAACTTGTTTTACTGATGATGACAGCATGTCTTATTTTCAATCTTTGTGCTAGTTAAGTACCTGGGCCAGTTCCATAAATTCACTGGGATATATGGATATATATATATAATACGTATCCTTTATATATATATTTATTATATATCTATTCTCAGTTTTCTGCATCAGTTAAAAATGTTGTCGCATAAGCCTACTAAACAAACTAGTAAGGCTGGTTTGGATGGGCTGATTAGCCAATTATTGGCAGACAGCATTCTTTAAATCTTTTAATTCCTGTAAAGGATCTGATTAACATTTACAGTTCACAAATGTCTTTGCACTTGGCTCACTGCATGGACTTTGTTACTATTCAGTCGGCAGTTTGTTTCTTTAAAACCAACTTTAAATTGACCAAATTATTTGAACTAGCAGGCTCTATGAGAAAAGCAGCTTGTACTAGTTGATAACTTGCTCTTCCTTACCTGCCTCTAGCTTTTGCTAGTCACTAGGTATAAAGCCATGGCTTTTGCTTGGCATTTGGTATAACTCTCCTTTTGTCCACTAAAGCCATTGAATAAACCAATTGCATTCATTTGGAATTTGTGGCATAAATTTCAAGCAGTTTCTAAGCCTACAATGGCAGACCCAGATTTACTGGGCAGTGGTTTGGGACTATGATTCAAACCATACCTCCCTACTTTTTCTCTCCTTGAAAGCTCCCTAGACTTCAAATACAGACTTTGCATCATATTCCCAGCATGAGATTTTGTTTTTGTTTTATTGAACTGGTTCATAACCTAACTACAATATGAAATGAGGATGCCACAGCAGTTCCTGGTCCAGCCCACTTTAACTGCTCTCTCTTACAGCTACTGAAACTAACAGCATGGGAATGCTTTAAGGGTTAAGGTTTTAACCGAGCTGCATGAATCTGCCAATTTTTCCTAATGCAGGGAAAATTACTAAGAAGGCAGCAGACTTTAACCACTACTTGCATCGGGAACATTTGGAGAATTTTGGTTTACTTACTGGGTCTTTTTTTTTTTTTTTCCTCTTTTGAAATTTGGTTTAGTTCAGTTTACTTTTCAGTTTGGGTCTCCTCTTGGGTGTGGTTGTCTATGTTTATTAAGGTTATTGGTGTTCTTGTTGAATCCTTCTCCATCTTTCCCTCTAGGTGCCCAACACTGATGGTCCTGATCTATTGACCTTACAGAAAGCCATTCATTCTTCTAGCACTGCAAGCAGCAGACCAAAGGAGTGGCGACCTGAGAAGCTCTCAGATCTACAGACCCAGGTGAGTATAGCCTACATCACTCCCAAATTTTCAGGATGGGAAATCAAGGAAGAAAATAGCTTCCCCCAAATCAACCGTAATGAATAGCGTTGGTGCTATTTTGCAAGTCAGGATGAGTCCTGCAACAGTGATTTCCACTATGAAAAAAACAAGCCTCTACTACCCTTCACCTAGCTGGGGAGAACAGTGGAGCAATGTGGAGAGATGAACAAAAAGTAGTCCTAGCCCACAAGTAGGCTACAGCTCGGGAGACAAAGATTCATGAAGACCATACTACAAAGTAAGTTATGATATGAAATATTGGTGAGAATAAACTGAGATTGTGAAAAGAATAAGGTTACCTTAAAGATGGTAGCATATAAATCAGGCCTTGAAAGCCAGATAGTAGAAGCCTTCTTGAAAGAATATTATAACTTTTGAAATCCAAACCATTTTTATAAAGAAAGGCAAACACTTTTATTAGGAGCTGCATATAGTACAGTAACATGGGATTATATTTACCTGCCATATGGAAAGTTTTAGTCTCTTTCAAGTAATTAACATATATGTTTAAAACAGTTACCTTTTTGGAAATGTTTCGGTATTGTATTTCTTCAATACCCCATAATAAAAACAGTGACATAATCTACCATGTTTATTTTAAACAAATTTAGGGAGTTTAGAAGCAGTGGCTCTAATTTTTATAGGTTTTCTGTTTTGTTCTTTTTTTTTTCTCCCTAAGAATTCATTTTACCAGTTAGTCCAGGTAACCAGTTAGTCCTGCAATTTGCTATGTAATCCAAACTGACCTAAAACTAGGAATCCTCATGGCTTAATATCCCACATGCTAGGACTATCGATATGTCTTCTTTCACTATAATCTGTTACTTGGAGCTATAAGCAGTTCTCCAAAATTGCCATTCTTTTTGCCTGGCCATTTATATTTTGTACTCATAGCATAATCTCTTCTAAGGGTAAAGGGGACATAGGGAATGAGATATCCTAATTTGGCAAGGGGGGGATACTTATTCAAAATAGGAACACAAAGATGTGAGAGCCTGATGCTAAGGGCCCCCTTTCTAGTAACTTCATGTCTCCAGCTGATTCTGGATTATTATAACTACTTGATAATTTTCTCAAATTGATTAGCAAGGACTCATTTTTATCATTTTAATAAAAATGAAAAAGTAGTCAAGAATGATGCTTCAGACCTATAATCTCAACACTTGAGAATTAGAGGCAGGAGTATGAATAATTTGAAACTATACTGGGCTATATACGCAGAGATCTAGGCCAGCCTGGGCTACATAAAGGCAAGGAGCAAGGAGGATCAAGAGTTGGAGGCCACCCTGGGGTACATAAAAGGAAGGAGGGTAGAGAAAGACACCTTTTGAATACCTCCAGTGCATAGAACACTCTGCCACCTCCTATAGGAACTCCACAGCTTTCTTTGGGGAAAATGTCATCGAGCTAGTGAAGGGCGCTTTCCTAGAAGCTAGTTCTCCTTGAGTTGTTTCTCAGTTCATTTACCTTGGTGGTTAGCACTTTGTTTCTTCAAATCTTACAATTTTCCTAGAGATTATCAATGTGATTCAACGTTGACCAATAGCTGGAATGCATGTGGCTTATACCATGGCACTCAGGATAAAAGTACTCTTGGGTTTTGCCAGCCTGTGTTGCTTCAGTAGTAGATTGGTTTGTTTATGGAGTGTGTGTGGGGGTTTGGTTTTTTTTGTTTTGTTTTGTTTTGTTTTGTTTTGTTTTGTTTTGAGAGAATCTTGAAAAGTTTTCTAAACTATCCTCAAATTTGTGATTCTCTTGTTTCAGCCTCCCACACATATATCTAGGATTAAAGTCATATAGTGCCATACTTGGCTTTCTATGCATACTCTTCTAGTAGTGATTCTCCTGCACACCATGCTCTAAGGTAGAGGAAGAGGAAGTGCTGCCTTTCACCATGCAGAAACTTGAGTCTCAGGAGTTAACTGAAAATAGTTGGCCAATGAGGGACAGATCTCATCTAGGTCTTGGCCTTCTGTTTCCTCACCAGTCTCCCTTCCACAGTGCTGTGCTTTGTAGGATCTTTGACCAGCAGTCATTCTGTAGGCAAGAAGTCCACTAACCAGGGTTTCTGTGAGCAGTTGAAATGCTTTGTATTTTTAGTACCCAAACTGTACCATTCCCACATCAAAAAGATGAAAATGAGTAAGTAAAATACAGCATAGAACATGAAGATGTAGTATCAAAAAGGGAAACTGCTATCCAATGCCTAAAACTACATTTTTCCAGCTACTCTTACAGCTAGATATGGTTATATGTCCAAGTTTTACCCAGTTGTATCAATTACTTCTGCCATTGCTGTGGCAAAATATCTCTACAGATGGAGGGTACAGTCCATCACAATGGGGAAGGCATGACATCAGGTCACACTGTATCTACAATCAGGAAAAAGAGAGATGAGTACCAGTGTTCAGCTTACTTTCTCCTTTCATTCAGTCAAGGACGCCAGCCACTGGGATATTGCTGCCCCCGTTCAGAGTGGATCTTTCCACCTTAGTAAAATCTCTTTAGAAACACCATCACAAACACACCCAGAGGTCTATTTCCACAGGGATTCTAAACCCAGCCATTCCACAATTAAGATTACCCATAACACTGGCGAAATAGAAGTGAAGACTTATTTAGGACATCTTCTCAAAAAGGAGATGCACACCCATGTCTGCTATTGTTTCTCTTTTCTGGGTCTGAAGCATGAGAAACATGGTAAAGACAATGCAGGCAGATCAAAGGAGCCCTGACCTTCATGTGCTACCTTTGGGGCCCTATAGTTATTTTTTCCCTAGATATCTAGGCATTTCATTTAAAAGGCAGTGACTAAACTCTTATTTGAGAAAACCCAGAGACCAGATAGAGCTGAACTGGCCCATGCAGCCACGTGGCCTCCCTTCCTGCCTCTCTTTAGTTACCTGGCACCTGAGCTCCATGGCCTTTCATCTCCTTCACCTACTCTAAATTAAAGCTTGTGCATACTTGAATCTTTCTTTCAGAGCCAACCACTAAAATCCCTCAGAAAGCTATTGCATCTGTCTTCATCAACCAATCACCCGGCTTCTTCAGATCCTCGGTTCCAGCCCTTAACAGCTCAACAAGCCAAAAATTCCTTCTCAGAAATTCGGATTCACCCTCTGGGTCAGGCCTCTGGTGGGAGCAGCAACATCCGGCAGGAGCCTACACCAAAAGGCAGACCAGCCCTTCAGTTGCCAGGTCAGATGGATCCTGGTTGGCATGTGTCCTCTGTGACCAGGAGTGCCACAGAGGGGCCTTCCTATTCTGAACAGCTGGGTGCCAAGAGTGGGCCAAACGGGCATCCTTATAACAGAACAAATCGCTCACGAATGCCAAATCTGAATGATTTAAAAGAGACAGCCTTGTAATTTATGCTGGGGTGGTGGGTGTTTATGTGGGGGGGGGGGAGACAAGCCAGTTGGGAGGGGAGGGTTTAGGGTGGGCTGGGAAATGGGTTGGGCCAGGGTAATAAGCCAGTATTTTCAGCTTTATGAAGGTGTGTGCAATATTGTGTGTGAGGGGGGCCATCTGGCTCCTTGCAGCCACAAATGCTAGTCAGGGATCTTAGAGCCACGGGAGTTCCTTAGGGATCACCACTCCCCACAGGTCTTGTGTGAGAATGGATAGAGTGTGCCATTGAGGAAGAAGAAATTCTTGCCAGTTTCTCCCCATTACATTCCAGCTTTAGTGCAATCTGTGTTGAACTTGGGGAAGCCAGGGTGTGTCCTGGATGTGAGGGATAGAAGAATTCATGTTGACCGATGCCCTTACCACATATTTTTTTCTGACTAGACTAAATGTGGGGTTTATTGTAATCTAGGAGTATCCCTTTGAAGGGTTAGTAGATGAACTGTATGTCTTAAATTGTTTTCTAAGCTTCCATATTTGATAGGATTTGTAACATTTATTTATAATTAATATTGTACTGTTATAATCATACCTTTTATGTTATAATGTAAAGTTATTTTGAGCTGTTTGGAACATTGTGAAGCAGTGGGACAGCTACAGTAGTTTCTATAAAAACTAAACAGTAACATTTATATATTGCATCAGGAGTATTTTATTCTATATAACTATAAATATATATGGTAAAGAACTGTCTGTTTTATAAATATATTCATTTAAAGAAAGTATCGTTATGACACTATCTGCCATATTTTTATACATTTGTGATATGAAGTGAGTATTATACTTATAATAAAGGGAGTTGAATTGTGGCTACATGTGATTGTAACAGTATAAACTCAACTTTGCTGAACTTTTTGGCCCCAGCAGTAGCCTCTAGACATGATCCTTGGAAGCAGACAAATACAGCATCTCTTTCCAGGCCCACAGGAGAAGAAGGTTGGATAAGTCAGTAAGGAGCCCAACAGGCCTCATTTCTGTTCTCAGACACTTAGCTCTCCTTTGTGTCCAGGGACATTAACTGGCACACGAGAGAAGGGCAGACAGAAGTGGTTTGCATGGGTCTTTACAGAGAATGTGCTCTTCTACTTAGCACTAGTGTTAGAGTATAGACCAAAGATTTGCCAGTGAACATTCCTTGTTGTGAGGTTGTAAGAGGCACCTGTCTGCGGATCTTGCAAACCAGCTCTAAGCTCCTGAATGCTGTCCGCCCTTTTGGAGACTCTTGCCTTCAGGCGGGATCTGAGCTACGTGAATGGCACTTCTTCTTCTAACTGCTTTGTTGTTGTTGTTGTTGTTGCTGTTGTTGTTATTGTTGATGCTCTTCTAATGTATTTATAAGGCTCCTGAAGCAATTCCAGATGTAGAGAAAATTGCTATGTCCTTTTTTCCTTCCTGGGACTGTCCATTTATAACAAGGTCATCATGTACACCTGTATATACATACACTCCATCCATCAGGACCACATCCTTCTCTCATTTGATCACTCTCAACTCCCGAGTTACTATCGAGTATCATCAAGTATTATAAGGCCTCTGGCCAGCAAGCATTATACCCACCTGTCTCTGGACCATCTTTGACAAAAAAAATAAAATAAAAATAAAAAACAAAAACAAAAAAATAAAACAAAAAACAAACAAACAAAAAAAAACACCTCATCATCTATCAATAGTCATAGAGTTTTGAAAGTAGTCTCTTAGCAATAAGACTTGTAGAGATCACTCCCATCCCTCAAAGAGGTAACTTTTCAGTATTTACTACTTATTCCAGAATTCCAAGAGTGTCAGTCCCCAAATAAAGTCAGCTATCACTGAAATCTGCTGCGTAACTGTTAACCCTTCCCTGAGATTTTGAGAATCATAGCACTGATGATAATGAAGATTATAAAGGTCTTAGATTCTTTGAAGCTTAAATTGTGTGCATATTGCATATTTATATAAATACTATTAATGATGTGTATTGATTATATATAGAGGTCATTTTAAGGTGCTTTTTATTTAATTTTAATAAGTATAATAGGCACTAAAATGAAACTCAACTGGGTACTATCATGGAAACAATTTGATTCATTTGCATGCTCTTGTGTTCTTTTCCTATCTTGTTTCTGTTACCAGTTCAGTTCTGTCTGGGTAGCTCTGAATTCTGGCTTTTCCCAGGCAAACTCTTCAATTATCCAAGTGAGGTAGACCCTCAGCAGTTTTTGCCTGAATATAATGACACTAAAAAGGTGTATATTTAACTCTTCTTTTTCATACTAGATCTGTACCTTTGTATCCCCTGCCCCCCATGTCCCCTGCAAACCAGAAACTACATTTTGTTTCCTCTGGAACGACTTCTCACTGTGCTGTGTGCTTAGGAACTGCGAGGTCCCATTGCCATGCTGTGGCAGTCGTGGCTCGTCGTCACCAAGGGGCTGGTTTCCCATGTTGTCATCTTTGCTAACACTGGGATCTCAGATGTTTGCTGAACATTTATATTCTTGATGGTTCTTTAAAGAAGGGCTAGAACAATTGCCTTCTACCTAGAGCAAACTAATCCTAACCGATGAAGTCAACACTTAACTTTTCCTACATTCCCACATTTGAGCCAGAAAATAGCTACAATGTTTTCAACTAGTGTTTCGGAGCTAGCTCTTTTATCCTCTTCTTAGCTCTTGTCGGTTCCGACTTTCCCTTGATCCTCAATAAGCTAGAAGTGAATCTACAATCCCATGCATTCTCTTCCTGCTCACAGATGGGGGCAGTAACATTTTCTCTCAGATCTAATGAGCCCTCTCTTAGCTTTTAACTGTCACTTCCCCCTCTGATTGGTCATTCAATGGCCTCAAAAAGATGTCATCCACTGCAGGAAGGAGTTGGCTGAAAGTCACAAAACCCCCACATTTTCTTTAGGAGGGGGAATTGATGATATCCATGTTCTGTTATCTGTGCTGACATCCTAAAGGACACAAAGGTTGAATTGAAGGCTTACGAAGTTCTTTGTGTTAGGAAGCTATTGCTGATCACCTTTCAAAAAGAACCTTGGTTTCACTGTCTCTCTAATTTGACTTCTCTATCATCTTTTTCTTTTCTGAAGTTCTAAGTAAAGTTTAACTGATCTTTGTTCAGTCTTAACTGAAGTGTAGGACTCTCTCCAGAGCCCAAGACCAGAAGAGAGTGCCCGATGCCAAGAAGTTTAAGTGAGCTATCTCTGCAGCAGCACTTCTCAGCCAAGGGCAGTTTTGTCCACCAGGGCACATTTGACAATGTCTACAGACATTTGGTTGTCATGGGCTGCTCCCAGCATCTAGTGGGTGGAGGCCAGGGATGTTGCTAGGCAACCTCCAGAGTGTTCTGGCCCATTACTAGTACCAAGGTTAAGAAGTCCTGCCTGAGATCATTCCAGGCCAACCACTCTGCAGAATTTGCCTCTGGCCTTGGCCTTTCCAGGCTTCACGACTGCAAGAGTGAATTCCTCAGCGTTGTATTCTCTTTAAGAATCCTCTACCACTGTTCTCAAATCCTTGCGATCCCATTGTTTGTTTCCATTGTCTTGGACCTGCTAAAAGGTGCATACTTTGGGAGGAAACCAGAGTTACTTTATATATGTTTGAGAACTTAAATTCTAGGTTAGCATCCTTAGAAGATCTTTCTTGGCCATGAGGCTTATATTTAGAAGCAAGCAGCAGCCTGGCAGATTGGCATGATTTTTACCAACTGCTCAAAGGCATCATAGCTTTCAGCTGTGTCTACCGAAAGAAAATGTCTTTGTTTTTTTTTTATTCAAGTCGTTTAATAGCTCTTTAAAAATATTAGCATATGGCAGACTGATTAGAAGCAAAACTCTTTCTTGGTGGTTGTGATGTGGCTATTCTAGAAGTATTGTGCTGTATGCTTTGGTTAAATCTGTTTTAAAACATGCTTTAAGACTCACCATATGCAGTTGTATACTTTAATTCTAAGCAGACCTATGCTGGTCAGTCTCTAGTCATGCTGTGTATTATAAAAGTATGTTGTGGTTGTAGAGTTAGCCAGTTTAGCATGTTCCTAATCAGAAAATTAGTGGACTCCACTAGGAAATGCTATCCCATTTTCCCTTCCCAGTACCTCTTAGTTAATATCATAGTATCCTCACTTAAACTAGTCTTTAGAGTAAATAAGGAAAAAAGCCATTTATTTTCTTCTAGCCATGTATTAAGAGTAACTCATATGTGTATAATTTTTTCAAAGGCCAGAGGATTACTTTTCCAGTGTGTAGAAGGCTGTGTCCATTTTGCTCACCTAGGTTTCAGTGGTCACAGAACTTTTGGCAAGGACGATAAGTAGCTCATTGCACGTCACTGCTGGGGCTCAGCTGGGATTCAGCAAAACTGCATATCTCTTGTGCTCAGAACCTGCGTTCTGGACGACATTGCTTTTTCATTTGGGAGTTCATTGCCTACTGCATTAGAGTGGGCTATTGAAGCCCACTATGTGGGTACATACGAAGATCCACAGATGCCTACTTCTGTGAACTGGGACTATGATAGGTTTCACTACTCCAAGTCAGAAAGCAGTGTGATCATTATTTCCTTGCTTCCTTTAGTTCATCACTAGTAAAAGTTCCTTAAAACTCACTTAGGGCTTAAGAAATAACAATTC
>LR753307.1:3936968-3967069 GCA_902729485.2 Mus minutoides
AAAAAAAAAAAAAAAAAAAAAAAAAAAAAAAAAAAAAAAAAAAAAAAAAAAAAAAAAAAAAAAAAAAAAAAAAAAAAAAAAAAAAAAAAAAAAAAAAAAAAAAAAAAAGAAATAACAATTCTGGTTTCTTTAAAAGAGATTGTAGACAAGACAGTACAAATGTCACTCATCCCCAGGACTGGAATCTTAAGGAGAAGGTCCCTACTAAATTGTAAAAGGCCAGATTACCAGAAAAATAAACAGCCAAACAAATCCAGACTTGTAAATGGTGGTGGTTTCCTCTTTCGCTTCTTGACCAGCTGAAGTCTAGCATATCTTAAGGGTCTGGTTCAACTGATTTGAGCTGGGCGTGGTGGTGCACGCCTTTAATCCCAGCACTCGGGAGGCAGAGGCAGGCGGAGGCAGGCAGATTTCTGAGTTCGAGGCCAGCCTGGTCTACAAAGTGAGTTCCAGGACAGCCAGGGCTATACAGAGAAACCCTGTCTCAAAATAAATAAATAAATAAATAAATAAATAAATAAAAAGTCAATCTTAGAAGCCATGAGTGAGGAGCCATGCAAGAAAGGGAAAGCCCTTATCTGTTTGCATATACCTGAAGGGGAAAGCCAAGTGACTAGGAAACTCTGGGCCTATTGCCCATGCGATTCTTTTCTTTTCTTTTCTTTTCTTTTCTTTTCTTTTCTTTTCTTTTCTTTTCTTTTCTTTTCTCTTTTTAAAAATTCAATGTACTATACAAGATGGTAGACTTTGTGCAGACCAATTTCTTACATAAACCATCTTTGCCCATAGTGCTTTGTTCCTTCATCATCATTTAGCCTGGTCCCTACTCCACTTTTTTCCTCTCTGGGCATGGCCCACCTTTCTTTCTATTTACTGTAGGCTGTTAAATACGATCCTTACCTGCCTTGTATTTTCATTCAACTGTTTGCTCCCACATTTAAGGGAGGGTTGTCTCTTGTTGTGCCAGAAAAATAAATAAATAAAAGTGTCATAGTCTGTACGCTGGATTTGTAGGGCCAGCAGAACTGCTGGAGTGAAACTGATTTCACTTCTAAGGCCCTTCCTTTCTCACAAGGGTAAGCTCTCTACACCCCCTTTGATCCTCGGTCCAATTGGTCCTCCTTGGGAATCTGAAACCAGTCTCTGTGTTGTATGCAGATTAGAAGTTGCCTTGTTTGCTGCTCTTCCCAGGCAGAGTATCAGGGAGAAAGAGGCCTTATCTGTCCCTCCGTGTCCCCTCCTGTTTGGCAGACCTGCTGAGAATCCCTCAGGACTTCCTTTGGTTGGGGATTTCCCTTCCCAGAGGGCTGATGGGATTCATTTCCGGCATAGCCATGCTTGTCCTAGTGCTGTGCTTTAGGTCTAATCAGAGGAAACCCAGGAATTGAAAAGGTAGATGCCTTGACTTTTGTCCCTCTTGGGGGATTAAAGTGTTTATTGCCAGAATCATCAAAAGCTCTGGTTAAACTCAGTCAAGTTTCAGAGAAAGACTCTGCTTTTCCTTGTACAGAATGTATGCTTTCCACACTGGCTTCCTTTTTCCAAAAGTGGAAAGTAAAGCTTACAGAAAATCCATTTTCCCCCTTGATGACCAGTGGGTCCTAGTCACCAGTCTCTCTCCCTCCCCTTCTTTACTCTTTTTGGTCAGTGATGGAGTTGGGCTGGGAGAGGAGCAGGCTATGTGGTGATAGAAAGAAGTGGATTCTCACTGTAAACTTGCATTGATGAACAGAGACAATTAAGCCCAACAAAACAGTTAACCCAGAGTTCAAGAATTGCTTTGTGCCACTTTGAATTCAGGTTGTTATTCTGTACATATTTAGATAATTCTCAGAGTGTCTTCAGTCTTTACTAAGTTTGAAGGGTACCGTAGTCTGGGAAGACACAGGGCAGGGTGACACAGAGAACCCTGTTCATTCTTAAAAACAAAAATTGGGATAAGCCAGAGGGATATGCCATCCGATGTGTGGTAGATGAAAATCAGTGGACATTCTTAATTGCATAGACTTTATAATCTACTATATAAAGTGTAATCCATACTTTTTACTGTGGCCAGGGTGTGATGTGGTTGTTAATCTTTTTAATTTTTGAATCCAAACTGAATTTAAAGTGTTGAATACTTACAATTCCTCCCAAGCTAATTATGAACCATTTGTAAAGTGTTTCTATAACTCTTTGTATCATGTGTTGGTACATCTTATCAAGTTTTTTCTGGCATGTATTCCATTCTAAACTTCTGTAAAATTTCTATTGTTGCTGTACATATTCTACAAATATCTACTCTGTGGTTCCCTTCATTAGCAGCATGAGACGGTTAATTTTTACTGAGCACAATGTATTTTTGAATGGATCTTCCCACATGTCTTTAATAAAATGCAGATTTTGCACTGACTGACGTGACTGCCGGGCTTTCCCACTCTTGAGCACTGTGGTCCTTCTTGCCTTTGAACAGCAAGCAGCTCCATTTTAATTCTTTCTTTGTAAACAAGAATATGTTCGAATTCAAATGAGGGGCAATGGGCCTTTGAAGTTGTAATCAGTTTGAAGGAGTGAAATTAATGTAAAACAAAGCAAATCCTGTTACTTAATGATTTTTTTTCTACTTATAAAGTTCTTTTCCCCTTATGGCATTGTGAAAACTTTGGTTTCTTTCACAGAGTGTTGTCATGTATATAGCTTGTTTGCTGCTCACTTGTTAATTTGAGGATAAGGGAGATGCTGACGCAGTGTGCTTGGTACTACAGAGAAAGAAAAGGTGGTCAGCTGTGGAAGATTGCTTCTTGTTCTGGAGCAGGGGTTGCCATACTCTTTGAGAAAAGTCCAATAGTAAATGTGCTTTGTGGGCCATAAGGGCTCTGTCGCCTCCACAGAACTCTGTGCATACATCACAGAAACACTTAGATAATATGCATAGGCATAACCAACTGATGGCTGATTTGGGCCAACTGTGCATACTATCCTGAGCCAAAGGGAATACTACTGGACTACTCTGAGCCAAAAGGGATGCTACCGGACACAGGAAGAATCCAGGGCACAATGGATGCACCTCCTCAGTTTATAGTCTATATGAAGGTATGACTGTGCAGTGCTCTGTGGAGGACAGTACTTCAAATTTGAGGTACTTTATCTGTCAATTATTTTCTAGTTTTATATACCTTTCTGTAAGAGCTGAAGCTCAGAACTTTACATTCTATGTGTCTGTCTCTGTGTGAGCGTATGTGCCACAGCAAGTGTGTGGAGGTCAGAGGACCATGTTTCATAAGAGATGAAAGTTGAATCGAGTGTATGGGTTGGTTGGTTGTTTTTGTTTCATTTTAGAATGATCTTGAACTCCTGAGCATCTTGCCTCCATTTCCCGTGTTTATAGGCATTTGCCACCGTGCCCAGTTTAGCAGTCTTTTATAAAAGCCCAAACTAATCCATGTGCTGTTTTCCATCACATCTCCAGCTGGTAGTGACTGAGTTGATTAAAGAATGAAGCAGTTCAATGAAACAACTTATTGGACATCCAGGGATGCTGGTGAAGTGGTGAGATGGCCTTAGTGGATTTATCACGAACTCTGACATGACCTAAGGCAACATACTTATTTAGCTTCCCAGTACCTCAGTTGCTTTGCCTTTCAATGCTAACACTGCTAGTATTTATGACATTAGGGTTGTTGTGAGTATCTAATGGGATGTTGCCAAACCTTTTACAGAATTTCAGTAAGTATCAGCTAATATAACATTATGCTTTGTATTTGTGTCTCAGTTGATAGTTCCAAGAAGTTGGGAAGGGGAGCTGGAGAGATGGATGGCTCCTCCAGAGGACCTGGGTCAGTCCTCAGTACACACATTGGGTAGCTCACAATTACCTGTACCTCCAGATCCAGTAGATCAGATGTCCTCTTTTTGTTTGGCTTCCACAGGTATTCTCCCTCCTCTCCCTCTCCCTAAGAACAATGGGAAGAAATTTCACTGAATGTTGAAAGCCTGCTATAGAGAGATTTGTGGTTAGTACATTAAGTAGGTACATGCATTCTACCTGATCTTCATATCAGCCCTGTTGTGTTTTTTTTTTTTTAAAAAAAAGTCCAACTCAATCTGGTAAGCATCAGCCCTTATAAGGTGTCCATCAGCTGTCCTCTACCACTGTGCCTCTTGTGGTCAAAGAGGTATACTTCCATATGCATTCATGCAGTCATTCAAAAGCTTACTTATGGATAGTCTTCTTGGCAGTGAGACCTGCTTCTTAGCAGTTTCTCTACTCTGAAATACCTTTGCTTTATCCATATGTCTTAGTTTGGGTTTTATTGATGTGAAGAGACACCATAACCAAAGCAATTCTTATAAAGACAACATTTAATTGGGGCTGGCTTACAGTTTCAGAGGTTTAGTAAATTACCATCCTGGCCAGCAGCATGCAGACAGACATGGTACTGGAGAAGGAGCCAAGAGTTCTATATGTTGGTCCAAAGGTAGCTAGAATACTGTCTTTCAGACAGTGAGGAGGAGGGTGTCAAAGCCCACTCCCACAATGCTGCACCTCTTCCAACAAGGCCACACCTTCTAATAGGCCAAGCATATCCAAACTACCACACTATATAACCTCCCACATCAAGTACCTGGATTACTTCCATTTTTTTCTTAATAGCATTATTTAATGCTTCACAGTTAACTAAAAGTGTGTAAATTGTTGTATTTTAACATAATGTTTTGTTTTGTTTTGATCTGCAGGCTGCAGAGAAAACTCAGTGGAAGAGTATTTGCCTACCATGTATGAGATCCCTGGCTTATGTCCTCAGAGCCATAAAAATAAAGTCCTTCATGAATAACCCAAAGTCTAGTCGTAAAAATAAACAACATATGTTAAGATAGGAATGACTTTGCTCTGTTACATAATCTTTATTGAATTAGTTGCCCCCTAAAAGAAATAAAGCATATTTTTGTTTAATAGGAAGATTCTGTTTCAGGTTTACTTTAATAATAGGGTATATATATATATATATATATATATATATATATATATATATATATATATACACATACACATCCTGACACAAAAGGAAGAAAATGCTAACATTTTCATTAACTATTGAAAGAAAATTAACTACAGATATTTTGCAGATCTTAATATCTCATTGTTTATTTAATTCTGAAATTGAAAGTATTTTCCATTGTGAGACCCCTGGGTGGCTTATTTACAAATATACTTACTTAGAAGTTTAAGGAACCAGAATAGTTAGTTCAGTCTTGAAACATACCAGAATTGGAAGATTTATATGTCCTAACTCCACAACTCACTACAATGCTACAGTAATGAAGACTATGAGGTAATAGAATTATGAGGCCTGGCATATACCCTGATATTCTTGGTCAGTTGTTTTTGGAATAATAAAGAACATTGACTGTGGTGAAGACAACACAAGTTACCAAGACAGCTGCATATTGATATCCAAAGAATGAAATTACACCCTTACTTTATAACTATTCACAAAGTAAGAGTGAAAACTTTAAAACTTTAAATTTTTTTTCAAAACTTTTAGAAGAAAACACAAGAGTAAATCTTCTTGACCATGGCTTGACAGTAGTTTCTCAGATAATACACCAACAAAAAGGAAACAGGAAGGTTGGATTTCATTAAAATTCGGTATTTGTTGTGCTTCAAAAGTACTTCATCAAGAGAAAGGCCAGGTGTGTTGACAAATAACCAGAATCTCAGAACTTGGGAGGCAGAGACAGAAGGATCTTTGCAAGTTCCAGGCCAGCTTTAGCTACATAGTGAAACCTGGTGCAAAACTAAACCAAGACAATGACAAGAAGAAAACAGGATGGACGAAATGTTTGCATAAGAGAATTATATGTAGAACACACAAAGAACTCTTAATGAATCCATGAAATGAAATTTTTAAATGGGCAAGGGTCTGAATAGAACTTTCTCCAAAAATATGTAATTGGTAACTTGAAAAGATGCTCAAAAAACATTGGTTATTAGAGAAATGCAAATCAAATTCATCGTAGAATGCTACTTCATATATACTAGGATAGATCTAATGGAATACAAGAAGCATTGCTAAAGATGTGGAGAGGCTGGAAGCTTTAAACATTGCTGATGGGAACAGAAAATGGTACAGCCACCTGGGGAAGTAGTTCCCAAGAGACCCAACGATTCTCTGTGTGAGTATGCCCAAGATAAAATATGTCCACGCAAAAACTTACATATACATTTTCATGAAGCAGCATTATTCACAATAGCCCCACCCAAATGCATGGATAAATAATAATACAATACCCTACACAGAATGTTAATAACAAAAAAGGAGGAAGTACTTCTTCAACACATGGACTTTAAAAATACTATGATAAGTACAAGAAACAAATCATAAACTACTATATATTCTAAGATTCCATTTGTGTGAAGTGCCCAGAATGGAAAAAAATCCACATACAAATAGAAAATGGATGAAGAATAATCTAGAGTTGTGGTAGCTGATGGCTCATTGCTAGAGGATTCTCTTGGGGTTGATAAGAATAGTCTAAAGTTACTTGTGGTGATAATTGTCCAAGTTTGAATATACTATATTGAATTACACACATTAAATGAATAAGGTAGAAAACAAATTTATGGTATGATTTTTTTAATTTGATGACTATCCATTCCTTGTACCATTTGTTTTTTCCCCCTGATCAGTACTCCTAAGTATTGCCATTTTCTCTAACAATTACTCAGTGTGGTGAGAAAGGTAACTCAATTTTCCAAACAAAGGTCTGCTTTCAGGAATATTATCCAAAATGAATTTGTACATATGTAGTCATACCAGGAATATTGTTGTACATTGACACACGCACACATACACACACACACATACACACACACACACACACACACACACACACACACACACACACACACACCTGTGGAACTCCAAAATACTAGGTAGGAAATTTGAAGCTATTAAAATGTTGTTCCATTCACTGAGAAGAATGTGACATCCAGGATCATTTGATTGATGGATTGATTTTTGAAACAGTCTCACTATATAGCCTTGGCTGGTTTGGAGCTTGCTATGCAAACCTAGCCTTGAACTCACAGAGATCTACCTGTCTGTGTTTCCCCAGTGCTAGGATTAAAGATGGAAGATACCATGTCTGGCCATTCAAAGTCATTTTGGTGTGAAGCCATGTTATCTCCTTTAATGCCTGGAAATAGAAAATAGCTCAGAGAAAAATACTAGCCAAGGCTGTAGTGTGTGTGTGTGTGTGTGTGTGTGTGTAAGGCCAAGACCTTGTCTTTGGACAGTTCTCATTCTCAGCTTTTCCCCACATGCCTTTTGGACCCTCACCCCAGTTAATAGCCTCTCCCAGAGGAGAGCCTCAAACCCAGCCTGAGCTATAGATGGAAATGAGATGGAGACCAGTAGTCATTCTCTCAGGCTCCAAAGCTCCTGACTAAATGAGCTATTCCTGCCAGAGAATGACTACACAAAGAGGTTTCAAATGTCATGTCTGAGTAAGCATGTTTGGGTGGGCAGGACGGGAGGAAGCCTCTCAGAGAGAAGGCTTTGGTGGTTTTATTTTATTTTTGTTTGTTGTATTTTGCTTTTCCTACTTGAATGAAAAAGAAAAGGAGAAGGAAAGGAACATGACTTGTCCTAGGTATGGTGGAGAGAGTTCATTGTAGATATGTGGAGCATAGCCAGAGGCAGGGGCATCCGGGAGAGAGTCCAGAATAGACATGAACAGTCTAAGCTGGGCCTTGTGAGGAGAGAAGGGAAGAAAAGAGATAAGGGAGAACAGAGGAACCAGATACAGCAACCAGGAGGCCCAAAGGTACAAAGGAAAAGGGTAACCAAAATAGTTGGATTGTATAGGGAAGAAGCCCAACCCCCAGGGCTGAAAAGTTCAGGGTAGGGGGCAGGATATGCCAACTAAAGGACTTGGCTGAGGGATGCTGGGAGAATGTTAACTAGGTACCTCTGCCATTTGTCCCAGGTTTGACACCTAACAGTGTTTGTATGTGTATGTGTGCATGTTGGACAGAGGTTGACATCTGGTATCTTCCTCAATAGCTCTTCACTTTAGTTTTGAGACAGGGTCTGACCATGAACCTGGAGCATACTGATTGGCGAACAAGCTCTACGCATCATCCTATCTCTCTCTGCCTGCCTCCTAGTCCTGGATTTGCACGTGTTCCCCTCCATGCCTGATCTTTTTTTCTTGATACAGAGCCTTACTGTGTAGCCTGGGCTAGCTTGGAACTGCTATGTAGACCAGGCTGGCCCTGAATTTTCCTTGCCTCTGTCTTCCAAATACTTAGATTAATAGCATGTTCCACCATATCTGTCCATACCTAGCTTTTTACACGCATTCTAGAAATATAATCTCAAGTTCCTATGCTGTACAGCAAGCCCTTTACTGACTGAGCCATCTGTATACAGTTCTCTACAATAGGAGTCCTGACCCCCTTCCCCCAAAGCATGATCTCCTCCCAGTAGATAGAGATATGGTTTATCTCAGCTGTTTTCTAAGCCTATTCAATTTCTGGGAAACTAGCCATAGATAAAGAAGGTGTGATGTATTCTAGTTATTTGGGCTTCCTCAGTTTAAGGGAAACCTCGCTACCCACACACATATAGCCTACCCCTTGCATTCATCTCCAGGCAATCAATCACAGGACACATTGCCAAAAGGGCTGTAGAACGGAGTTTATGCAAAAGGATCTCCAACTGGCTCACATTCTCTCGGTCCTGTGGCTAAAAGCCCAAACCCCTTAAAGTCAAAAGCAATTCCAGGAAGGGGGACTGGTTGGTTGATTAGTTGGTTGGTTGGTTGATTGGTTGGTTGGTTACTGGTTCCAGACTCTTGGGCCATATGCCAGGCTTCCTTCTGCTTTCTTCATGCCTGTGTACTTGTCACCAGGCCCCTCTAGTGAGGATTTCATGCAAACGTTCATGTGAAGCTTTGCAAAAGAGTATGCTCCTCTTCTGAATGTGCTAAGAGCCAAAAAGAATTTTCAAATTATCAGAGCTGCTTTGTGTTCCCCTGGGCTGCAGCTTTGATGGCGTCACTGAGACAAAGAGAAAAAGATGGGGACCCAGATCAGCAAATTACCCCTGCTATCTGGGTTTGTGTAAGAAAATTGGTTTGAGGGATACTTTCTTTGTTCTTATTTTTGGGCCCTGAGTTGAAGAAAAGCTTCTCTCTCTCTCTCTCTCTCTCTCTTTCTCTCTCTCTCATTGAAATTTGAAACTATCTTTTAAAAAGTGAAATATTCTTTACCCAGATCTACATTGTAAAGTGCTTATAAGATATAGCCCCATTCATCCCAGTGGTATTTCAGGGTGCCCCTCCCCCAAAGCTCTCCCTGCAAGTGACAGGACTGAGCTGAAATAGGTATCAGGCACACTTGCTGGCACACTCAAGCAGCTCCATCCGGATGGCAATTCGGACATGCCAGCCTAGAGGGATCAGTCGGATGAAGCGGGAAATGATGGGGGGCCTGAGTAAGTTCTGAACTGTAGAACTCCGGTCTGAGTTTCCATAGAAGACCTAAAGAGAAAGAGGAAGCCTGGTCGTTATCACAATAGAGGAAGGAAAAGGACAAATGACTCCTGAATAGAGCTAATGTGTGTGTGTGTGTGTGTGTGTGTGTGTGTGTGTGTGTTCTTTCTCTCCTACCGTGTGAGTTCTGGGCCTTGAATTTGGGATACCATGCTTGGTGGAAAGTACCTTTACCTGTTGAGCGCTATCTCACTTTCTGTAGCCTCCATTTTGAACAATGGAGAGATGTAGAAAGTGTATTGACTACAGAAAACTTGCAGCACCCCGTAAAACCTGAATGGATGGTTGCAAGCAGCTCTGAGGATGTGTGAGTATGCATGGGGACATTGCACTATGCAAAAATGGTAGCTATGTGTGCCCAGTTAAATTTATGTGAAGTAATAGTAGAAGAAAATTTAGTTTACCTGTGTGTGTGTTTCTGTGTGTGTGTGTGTTGCCATGTCCTCGTATGTGCTAAGCAACCAGTCTATCACAACACCACATGCCCAGCTCACATTTAAAGTTTACTCATTATCTGATTTCCATCATCACAAATAGCCCTATTGGATGGTTGCTACAATATGCCTCTTGACTCTTTTCTTTTTTTAACAATTTTCCATTTCTATCCTTTGCACTGTACTCTGACAGAAAGTTTTGAATGGGTACACAGCATACAAGAGAGTTCATATATCCCAAAGATATCCAAGATGCACTCAAGTCAAATCTTGTGCCTGGCTATGGAGTTGGAAGCAAAGCATAAATGTGTATTTTTTTTTTTTATCTTTGATACAAGTGACAAGTGCCTTTTGGGCTTGGAGAAAATAGATTTTAACAAACAGACAAAAACTAGAGGGAAAATTCTAGAAAGGAAAAGGTGGTGTTGACATAAAGAGATAAAAGGCTTTAATGTTTTTCAGGAGGCAACATTAAGATGTTGCAGACACTTGACAGTAGTTCTGAAGAAATCACTCTTTGCACTCTTTCCAGGGTCACAGTGTTCTGCTCCGTGACATAAGAGCATTTCATTTCCTCCTTTAACTTTCTCCTAAAAAAATATTTAATGGCTGCACTTAGCTTTTTATCCATCCACAAAACAGGCACGCCTTGTTTACATCCATTTTGCCTTTCTTCCTAGCAACAGGGCATGAGCTGCCCTCTCATCCTGTTTGTCCTTGAGTGTATTCAACTCGGAAGCAGGTGAAGAGGGGCTTCCTGAAATCCAACCCAAGACTTTGTGAATGGAGTGGAGTGCCTCCTTTAGAGCACCATCAAGGCCTTCCAAGCACAAGACTGAAAAATGAATTCTAATGTCTTTTGGACAATACAACTAGTAAAAACCAGTGCTGGAGGTGTGGCCCAGTTGGTAGTGTGCTTGACTGACATGTAGACAAGGCTGGGTTCTGATCCCCAGCAACACGGAAACTGATGGTAATACACAGCTCCAGTCCCAGCACTCAAGATGGATAGAACCAGAAGGATCAGAAGTTCAAGGTTATTTGAGCCACATAGCAAATTGGAGACCAGCATGGGATACATGAAAAATGTCTCCAAAAAAAGCAACAAAAATGGTTTTCCCATTGTATCAAACTCCTTAAAACCTCAAGCCTCAACCCATGAATGTCTTACTATGCAAATCGTTACCATGGACTATAAGGTTTTCTGATTATTAGTCACATATGTCTACTCAACCTGATTAAATATCAAGAATAGACTTAGAACTGGAAGTGGTGGAATGTGCCTGTAATCCCAGCATTCTGGAGAGTGAGGCAAGAGGATCAAGATCAGCTTATGCTGCACATTGAGAGGCCAGAGATAGGAAATAACCTGAAGAATTCCTTGCTATTGTGAAAAAAAAAAGGTGTTTTCAAGCAGCTAAGTGAGTTTTCAATTCAATTTTTATTGATCACAAAGACATCCAGGAGTTTAATGGGCTAGTTCATAATGAAGATCTAGATAGAACTCAGTCCTCAAAGGTTAATAGATTGTGTCTGAACTGGCACCATCTTTTAAAGGCCCATTTAGGCTATTAATATTAATTAATCTTACTATTATCCATTAATAACATTTTCAAACTTGGTTTTAGTATTTCTTTTATTATTATGCATAGCTATGTGTGTCTGTGTATGGCTATGTGCAGGGGAATGCAGAAGTCCTTGGAAGGCAGAGCATCTGACCCCCTGGAAATAGGGTTAGAGAATGTTATGATCTGAGTGCTCGGAACTGGAGTCTGGTTCTTATTTTTTTATTGTTTTTTTTTTAAGATTTATTTATTTATTATATGTGAGTACACTGTAGCTGTCTTCAGACACCCTACAAGAGGGCATCAAATAGTTGTGAGCCACGATGTGGTTCCTGGGATTTGAACTCAGGACCTTCGGAAGAGCAGTCAATGCTCTTAACCACTGAGCCTTCTCACCACCCCTCTGAACTCTGGTTCTTAACCACAGAGACATCTCTGTAGCCTCAAAGGGGCCCACTTGCTGCACTTCCAAAGGTTTGAAGGTGTCAGTCAATAGTAAAAAGCAACTATAACCATAACAAGTAAGTGATAACGGTTGAGCCAGGCCCATGGAGCCCCACAGTCATTGTTGCAGTGAGTTTGAAACAGTCCAAATTGCCAGGGTAGTATTTTCAAGAGACTATATGCTGATAGTGAGAACTAGATAAATACTTTTTTTTTTTTTTTTTTTTTTTTTTTTTTTTGGCAAAAAAGACCCACATTCATTTACAAACTGCTAGTCTCCCAGATCACATCTGGAAAAAAGAGAGATTGTACGGGTGGAGAAGGAACACAGATGATCCAGCATGCAGAGGGGTCAGTGCTCAGACAGAGGCGCGGATAGCAGGACCGTAGGGATAGGGCGCCGGGATAGGGCGCGTCTCCGCAATGTGAGCTGAAGCCGACTTGGAGTGACCCCCACTTACCCGATTGTTTCCGGTCTGATCCTTATAGTAAATCCAGTTCAGGCGCTCATCAGTCCTATACTGCACACTGTACTTGGTCACCCACTCGTCTATGTCACAGCGTCCTTGGGTAAGGATCCCCGAAATCACCTTGATCTCCTTCAAATCTATCTGTAACCACTGGCTGCTGTCCTGATACTTGGAAAGCCAAGCACACCTGCCAGGAACACACCAAATTAGCAGGAGCCATCTTAGCTATGTCTGTAAAAAGCCAACAGGTGCTGAGTTTTGAAGGGTTACCTAGCATCAAGAAGGGTTATCAAGCATCAAATCTGGGCCTTCAGACATAGCCCGATTCTTAGTTCTTTTCCTTAGGAAAGACTTCCCTGGCGTGTTTAACTGATGAGCTCTTCCTTCCTCCCTCACCTTCCCAACCGTGTTCATCCCCGTGTGCCTCCAAAGCCAAGGGACTCACCCACCCTGCCACCACTGTACACCCAGTCCTCAGCACAAGGTACTCAGTCAGAGGCTGTTGAATAAATGCTTTCTGTGCTATCCATTTAGGAGACAGACCTAATTTTTCAAAGCACATCTTTAAAAATATAAGAATGACTCCACCTGGGCTGCCTGCCCTACTTACCCAAAACCTTGACTGTTGAGCCGCGCCTTGTTTGCTGTCCATGAGGAATACCAGCCCACATACTGCTCTGGGTTGGAGCAAGTGATCTGATCTGGCGTGACCTCCCCTGACTCGAAACCCAGGGGCTTGTGATATGGGCATTCTGGAGAGGAAAAACAGCACACACTCAAACACCCAAATCTCCAGGCAGAGTAGTAGCATATGTTTGTGTGGAGTCCCAGCTCCTCTGGGCTGTCTGGAGAAATTCTTGAGATCTTATCCCCAAATCCAAAAGAAGGAATGAACCCCTCCTTATCCCAGAACTTCAACACGAAATAGCTTAAAGAACAAAGCAAGAAACACAGGCCACTTTGGAGGTAGCAGACATTTCATTTCTCAGCAAGGTACAGGATGCAGAGAGCCAGACCTGCCGCTATTAAGTGCTCACAGGGGATGAAGGTAAAGGGATTGCCATAGAGACATTCACTCAACATTCATAAAAGCAGGGGCGGGGGGCTTGGGGGAGCTGGTTCAATGGCAACCTCATGGGGGGAGGTGAAAAATGCATCCACCTCCCTCATCAACTTAGAGACCTAAATGCTAAGAGGTGCGTAGTGAAATGCCAGGCGTCCAGTTTTAGTTCCCTCATTATCACAGGTTGAACTGTGCTGCATAGGAACATTAAGGTCTCTAATTGCTCTTGGGTAGCAGATAATGCCAATTACAGGAATAAAACAATGGTGAGCAGCAAAAATGGCAATTATATACTGAGACTGACTTCTTGCTTGTAAATTGTCATTTTTCTCACTGTCTGAAGAAAAATAAAGGATGGCTGACGTGGTAACAGCTGAAGGAGGCTGCCTTCTTCGAAACGGGGACAGTCAAAGTGGTCCTTATAGGCTAGTTGCCTGCTGCTCCCTTCCTTTCATAACTAAGTACTCTCATTGAAACCAGCATTGTGCGGTTGGGGCATCTCTAGAATGAGACAGAGACCTGGGATAAGGGAGGTGTCCAATAATTGATGGGGGACATGACCTTAGCTGTGATTTACAGCATTGGGGATATGGAACCTGAAGAGGCCACCTCCTGTAGCCAGGCAGGAACCCTAGTGACATGATAGGAATTCCAACCCATCCACAAAACTTTAGACCTAAAATTTATCCTCTCTACAAGAAATTCGGGGACTTGTGCATGGAGCAAAAACTGAGGGAATGACCAACCAATAACCAGCCCAACTTGAGACCTATCCCATGGGCAAGCATGGGATATTGACACTACTAATGATACTGTGTTGTGCTTACAGACAGGAGTCTAGCGTGGCTGTCCTCTGAGAGGTTCCACCCAGCACCTGACTCAGACAGATGCAGACACCCACGGCCAAACAATGGATGGACCTTGGGGACCCTTATGGAAGAATAGGAAGGATTGCCGGCCCCAAAGGGATAGGAACTTCACAGGAAGACCAACAGAGTCAACAGACCCTTGGGGCTCTCAGAGACTGAACCATCAGCCAAAGAGCATACACAGCTGGACCTAACCCTTCCCTTTACATATGTAGCAGATGTGTGGCTTGGTCTTCGTGTGGGTCCCGAACAACTGGAGTGGGGGCTATCCTGAAAAGTCTTGCCTGTACATGGGATATGTTCTTTTAGCTGGACTGCCCTGTCTAGTCTGGGTGGGAGGATGAGCCTAACCTCACTTGATGTGCCAGCGTGAGAGGAAGCCAGGGGAGCCCACCTGCTCAGAGGAGAAGGGGATGGGGAATAGGGGGGATGGTTATGGTAGGGGGTGACTGGGTGGTGGGATGTAATGTGAATAAGTAAAAAAAAAAAAAAACAATAGACAGGCAGACATACTGGCTGAACCCTGCTATAGAAGAATTAAGCTGACTTGTTTAAGCCAAGAAAACAAACAAACAAACAGAAAAAACAAACAAACATTGGGTATCTTGCCAATTGACAGCCTAGTTTAAATCACAGCACCATACACACACATTTTAAAATCTTTCCCAGAGTTTCTCAGAGTTAGAAGTGACTACATGACATAATTTCTGACACAACACCACACACACACATTTTAAAATCTTTCCCAGAGTTTCTCAGAGTTAAAAGTGACATAATTTCTGACCAGGAAGTTCTAAGAGGACATAAGTGTGTCTGGTCAGTTTTTCTCTTTGTTCCTTTTTTGTTCCTGTTATCTAGACTGAAGGCAGTTATGATAGCTGGTGCAACTGCATGCAGGTTCCTTGCACTATGGGGGACCTTCAGGGTCCTCAGCTCTGCTATCTTAAGGTAAAGGTCTAACCTCTAGTCCTTTTACTGTATGTCAATGTAGACGTAATCCAATTAGCCCCTCTCTTTCTTGAATCCTAACCCAGTCCCTAACTGAAAGTCTACACAAATCGAAAATTAACATTCTATACATCAACTCACCTACATTCCTAGTTGAGAATGATAAATTCCAAATGAGGCAAATGAAATTATATTCTCTGTGTGAATCTGAATTCAAGCAGAAGAGGTGTGTTTGTGGTGGCATCATTACCTGAAACATTGACTAACAGGGAATGTTTGAACCTTCTTTGAGGTTGAGGTTCCCAAATTCAGTAAAACAAGTCTGGGACCATAGATCAGTGGTAGTGTGTTTGTGCAGCATGCACACGGTTCCATCTTCAACACACACACATACACACACACACACACACACACACACACACACACACACACACACACACACACACATCACCTTCAGCAATTGCCATGCCCTGGCCCTGTCTGAGATTAAACATAGACAGGATGGCCACAGGCTCAGCTTCCTTTCTACCTGTAAGTGCATGTCAGTGTGGCCAAGCTTGAGAGGACAGCATTTGTAGTTTATCAAGTGCTCGAGGCCTTGAAGTCTATTAAAATCATGCCAGTTCTCAGGAGAGAGTATGGGTGCTTTTCTGAGCCAAGCAATCACACCTGGTGTGGCTGAATCATTAGGGAAGCTTATTAAGAATGCAGTGTCTGGGAGTCCACTCCTGGAGTGGAGTATTTTTAACAAGCATACTTTCAAAGTGCATTTTAAAAGCTTTGGCCTGCCAGGGAAGGCATTTTGTGGGCTGGTTGATTTAGAGATCCAAACCCTCAACCCCCAACTCCCTCCAGCCTGCCAGACAGGGTCAAGCTTGCAGAAGGAGGGCCAAGATCGCAACAACAGGAAACGGGTTTAATGGGCCTTCACTTGTCACTTAGACCTGATTGGTTTGGCTTCGGGGTGCAATGTAGCCCAAGCTGGCTTGAAACTATGAACACTTGGTATGTAGTTTAAGCCTGGCCTCAATCTTTCTGCCCTCACTTCCCAGATGCTGAGATTATAGGTGTGCACCCACCACCCTAGCCTCCCCAGGTTCTTGAATCTGTAAATTTATTTTCTTTGTTGACCATGAAGGCAAAGGTGCCAGGCACTTTACCATGGCCATGGGCCCTAGGGAAGAGGCAGAAGAGAAGGAAAATCTTGTTACAATCTTCCTGTCACTGTGTGTGGCATTCCCATTTCCCTTTCATTGACTCTCCTGCTTTGCTTCCCACATACTCTGTGTGCCAGTTAGGAGCAAGCTGGACATCTACAGTGGCAGTTCTCAGAGACCTGGGAGGGCTTGTCCAGTAGCTGAGATTGCATGGTTCACTTGTGACCAAGGACATGGTTTGGAGGCCTGGGACTATAGTTCAGTTGGTAGAGACCTTACCTAGTCCTAGGTTTCATCCTCAGACCCTGGGCATGGTTGTACACACCTTTATGAAAGCTAGAGGCAGGACAGAAGAATTCAAAGACATTCTTGGCTACATAGTGAGTTCAAGGCCAGCCTGGAATGCCTGAGAGCCTGTTTCAGAAAAGAAAGAGGGAAGGAGAGAGACAAAGACAGAGATGGACAGAGACAGACAGAGAAACAGAGACAGATAGAGACAGAAAGACAGAAACAGAGACAGGGAAAGAGGCACAGTGAGGCAGAAAAAGAGAGACAGAGAAAGACAGAGACACACAGAGAAAAAGACACAGAGAGGGGAGAGAGAGAGAAAGAGAGAGAGAGAGAGAGAGAGAGAGAGAGAGAGAGAGAGAAAATAATGCCACCTGAATGGCCCAAAGAATTTTGATGTCCTTTATAATCCAAGCTGGCTCTGTGTCATCCTATCTCCTGTCTAATTCTGTGGGTGTCTGACCTTGACACTTTCCATCTAGTCTCCCAGGGAGCTTCAGGCACACCAGTACTCTGACACATTCTCCAGGTTCCATCTAGTCACCCAGGGAGCTTCAGGCACACCAGTACTCTGACACATTCTCCAGGTTCTCTGCTGAGATAGGACTGGAGTAGGGCTCCAGAACCACAGATGACTATACTGAGCAGTTAGGAATAAAGAGGGCTACCCAGTGCCAGTGAGCTTAGTTCTTAATGCCCTCTAAACCTGTTTCCTCACTTGTGAATGGGCATCATAGTAATATTGCCTTGAGACCCTTGCAAAAAGATATAGTGTAATCATGTTTGACAGTTGTAGACTTAGAAGAGTATAGTTGCCTAGCTAAAAAGTAGCAGGCTGTAATAGGGTTGGTTCTTTCTTTGACTTTGCATGTTTTCTCTTTGGATTTTCCATAGGAGAAATCTAACATCCCATGCTTGTCTCTCCTCCCCTCCACCTACCCTACTGGCAGCATCTGCCAGGATTAGAATATCGGATGATTTATACAGCATCAGAAGAATAGGTGATAGCCACAGCTAAAGCAGGAGAGACCTTGTAGATGTCTGAGCTCACTGAAGATATGCTTTCACTGAGGAATGGGACCAAGGATGAGTTAGCCCTCTGGACACCCTCAGAAAACCATCTGGGGATTCTAAGGAAGTGTGGCCTAGAGAGAGCTTCCACCATAAACAGCTGTACACCCTCTTGGTGGCCAAGACCTTACCCCAAGCAGTACTTGCAAGCTTCAAAGGGCAGACCCTGGTCAGCCCCACAGACATTATCTTAGCAAGTTTTTGCCCATCAGTTTTATTATAAACAGCTACTATGCTGTTTATATTGTGTGTGTGTGTGTGTGTGTGTGTGTGTGTGTGTGTGTGGCCCATGAAGAGGATGTTGGGTGAATTCCTCTGTCACTCTCTGCCTTATTCCCTTAAGACAGGATCTCTTACTGAACCACTGAAGCCCAGTGTTTTGGCTGGGCAGACTGGCCACCAAGTTCAGAGAATTCACCTGCCTTCACCCACCAGTGCTGAGGTTACAGATACAATAATGCCTAGCTTTTGTTTGTTTGTTTATTTGGGGGTTGTTTGTTCAGTTTGTTTTCATCAGCTTTCATTTTGCAGTGCAGGCTAACCTTAGATTCACTATGTATGCCAGGCTGGCCTCAAGCTTATAAATTGCCTGCTTCTGCCTCACGAGTACTTAGATTAAAGGTGTGTGCCTGTACACCTCGTGAAGCCTAGTGCTTTATGTGGATGCTGGGAATTGAAACCCAGGTCCTCAAGCTTGCATAGAAAACATTTTTAGCCACTGACCTATCTCAGTGCACCAGCTCCATTACAGTTTGTTTTTGTTTTTTAAATAGTCATTTCACTCTTAAAGGAAAAACTCACATCTTTTTATGGCTACATGACCCTTGATAACTAGATTGATAAAGGTATATGTGTGAAATGTGTTGCTAAAGTACTTTACATGTTAGCGTGTTTATTTGGGCTATATTTTGTGGGTCTGTAAGGTGCAACCTCCAGACTTGTTTATAAAGAATATTCAGGGTTAAAAGAAAAGGTCAGGATGTTACTCAGTGGTATTTTTCTAATATGTTCAAGGGCTTGGTGTGAGGCTCTCTGATTTAGCACTTGCCTAGCATGTGTAAGGTTCTAGGTTCAAATCCCAGCACCACAGTAGAAAAACAAAGTTGCCCTAAAGAAACCCAAAGAAAACTAAGCCTAGTGGGCCATGCCTACAATCCCAATTCTCAGGACAATCCGGAGTTCAAGGTCATGCTTGGCTCTATGAGGTTCTGTCTGCAAAACAAAGGGAGGATGGGGCAGCTCATTTCTCATAAGAAATAGCTGGAAGCTGTGAATAATACTTGTATGTGTGTGTGTGTGTGTGTGTGTGTGTGTGTGTGTTAGAACTGAAAATATATAATAGGCTGTAGAATAATAAAATGACTAATACTTATAGAAGATAGATGTGCAGATAGCAGAATATCAATGTGGAATAAAAGGAAAGTACTAAGGAGCTATTTATTATCTTTGTCCTTTTTTTTTTTCTTTTTGGAGTGCTAAGGATTGAACCTAGGGCTTCACACAGGTGAGGCAAGTGCTGTACCACTGAGCTACATCCCCAGCTGGAACCCCTAGATTTCTTAGGCTTTTTCATGTCCCCACCCTGCCACACCCCATCGTCAGGAGGCCAGGCCAATCTTAGGTCAGCTGTGGAAAAGGCAGAATTGGTCTTTGTGATAGTTTTAGCTGATGGTAGAGAAGGTCCCTGGCTTCCTGCTCTGTGGGCAGAACACCTAGACTATCCTCCATCCCCCTGTGGGCTTTTTCAGCAGCTCTGAGTAACAACACCCCATACTTCTGTGCTTTCTAGGATCTTCCCTCTTAAGGTAGGACTGATGGAAACACTCAAGATCAAGATCCAGCCAGCCAGTCGAAGTGATCTTGGCATCCCATGAGAAATGGAAACAGTGACCAACAAACGCCTTCCAGAAGTTTGAGCCTAGTCCTGCTACTATGAATCTTTCACAAAACAGCCAGTTACCACGAGGAACTGACCATTTCACACTGACGTGGTTTTCTTCCTTTCTACCTGAAAATATCTGTGTTGCTTAGAAGAAATAAAGACTATAAAAGGAACACGCTTATGCTAAGATACTGTTTCATGTTGGAATCTCAAGTTCACTTATATGAATAAACTTTATTCATATAAATATTTATAGATATGATATACTACTATGAAATAGAAATATTTATAAACATTTACTTATTTGGGGGCATGGTTGAAGGGAGTGTGCACATATGGGAGATCAGTGCAGGATAGAGGTTGGAAGACAACTTTAAGCAGTCACAGTCTCCTTTCATGGTGTGGGTCTGCTCATTAGGCACCTTGGCCTCCTGACTCATGCCACTGGCTCTATCCATTCATCTTTGACATAGTGTCTTATGTAATCCAGGACTGCTTCAAACTCCCTTTGTAGCACTGAGTATGACCTTGAAATAATGATCTTCTTGAACCTTCAGAGTTCGGCGATCATGGGCCCAGCAATGGTATGTGCTGGGCAGGTACTCTGGAACCAGAGCTCCATCCTTGGCCCTCTGTCTACTTTTCATGAAGCCTCTTTGGAGTGAAATTTAAGTATATCTGATGTTCCTACTGGAAATATTTCATTTAAAAACCAATGTTAGGCTTAAAATGGTGAGGTCAGACACACTGAGGAGAGAGTAAGAGTTCATACAGCGGAGGATATGATTGGCAAGCTAGCCAGATGACAGGGCTCTGAGGAAACCATGAAGCTAGGTCTCAGCATACTCCAGCTGGCTTCCAACAAAACCCTTTCCCCGAGTCAGCTTCTCACTTTATAGGTGGTTATAGGAAGTCCTGCATCGAACTCTTTTTTTTTTTTTTAAGATTTATTTTATTTTATTATATGTAAGTACACTGTAGCTATCCTCAGACACTCCAGAAGAGGGAGCCAGATCTTGTTACGGATGGTTGTGAGCCACCATGTGGTTGCTGGGATTTGAACTTATCACCTTCGGAAGAGCAGTCGAGTGCTCTTACCCGCTGAGCCATCTCACCAGCCCCTCTTTTATTTTTTAAGATTTATTTATTTTATTATGTGTAAGTACACTGTTGCTGATTTCAGACACCCCAGAAGAGGGCATCAGATCGCATTACGGATGGTTGTGAGCCACCATGTGGTTGCTGGGATTTGAACTCAGGACCTTTGGAAGACCGCTGAGCCCTCTCTCCTGCATCGAACTCTTAACCGACTGAATTGTGGATAAAGACTACTTCTAATAAAGCTTCCGTCTATATTACAGGAAAAGGACTACCTCCAACTGTCCCCAAGGGTGAGCAAGGGCAGGAAAATGGTAGACCAAGACAGAATCCTAGACAACAGAGACCACCCTTGGCCACTTCAGGAGATTCTTGAGGGTTAGACTCACTTTCTGTTTTGTTACCTTGCCCGCTAAACTCCTTTGGCTTGCTATAAGAAACCATGGCCACTTGTACCCGTTACCTGTGCCCCAGTGCGATTCTTCCCCATCCAGGGCACAAGAATGGAGAAGACTGTGGCTGTGGTTAGGATTAGAGGGTCTTCTTTCAGGAGGAGGCATATCTCCCCATCCATAGCAGAAAAAAAAAAGTTCATTTCCATTGAATGGTAAACCTCAGTACGATGGAGCCAAAGCCTTTGTTCTGGCCTTCCTATTAGTGCTCCGCACAGGGTTAAAGTCCTTGAACAGATTTATACATGCATTACTAGAGAAGACCCTTTAAGTTGGGCAGATCACACCAGCATTTAAAAGCTGCAGAAGTCCTTGCCACCAAGCATGATGGGACATCCCTGAGGAAACACCACTTCACTGAACCTCCTTTCTCTTCCACAACTCCCCACCCCAGTTTCCTAAAGAAGAGAGTGAGTTTCTGTTGAGAAACAGAGATTGAGGCACTCTGAGAACCAGGAGAGGCACGGCTTTCATGCACCATCGGCCTTGGGCCATGGAAAGGATAAAGCCTTGCAAATATTTACAGATGTGCAAGCCTCTGCAAGTCTGCTCTAATTTCTCACTGTAAACTCCAGGAAGCGACAAAACAAAAGAACTAATGTCTACTAAAGGCCACAGCTGGCCAAGTCCAACACAATGACACCTTGTTCCATTTATTCCTCCTAACAGCCCCATAGAGCTGGGTCGCCAAACTGCCAGTAGTTCTCAACTTATAGGTCACGACCCCCTTGGCAAACATCTGTCTTCAAAAATATTTACATTATGATTCATAACTGACAAAAATCACAGTTATGAAGTAGCAACAAAAATAATTTCATAGAACTATAGAGTTCATGTTGGCTGAGCTCTGCCAATCCATGAAATGACAGCAATTTAGTTTCTAGAAGTGACTTGTTTTACTAAATTCTTGCCTTCCATATCCTCATTACTGATTTAGAGACAGCCTGACTCCACAGGATATAGAAACACACACACACACACACACACACACACACACACACACACACACACACACACACACACACACACACACACACACGCACGCACACACACACAGCCTGACTCCACAGGATATAGAAACACACACACACACACACAGCCTGACTCCATAGGATATAAACACACACACACACACACACACACACACACACACACTTACTCTGATACCTAAAAGGAAGGGACTTCGGACTTCCCTCACACTGGGTTATTTTCAGATTGCATTGACAGTTGGGTCTTACCTGACCACCTCAGGCAAGCCAGGGAGGGAGAGAGCCTGGCAGGTGATAATGAACAGTATGTTGGAGCAGTGGCCACCGTGAGATGTGAAGCTCACAAGCCAACTTGAGAGAAAGCAGAGGGATTAAGAGTTGGAAGGAGGAATGCTAGGGCATTGAGCCACTCACCTGGAATACAGTCTAAGGAGGTAGCTCCAGCAGACCACAGAGCATTAGCTCCTACCTGGCAATCACACTTGCATGCCTTCTGGTACCAGGGGTCCTCACCCTCATCCTGCAGGAAGCCAGAGGAGCACAAGTCACAAAAGTCATAGTCAAAGGCAACTGGCCAGAGCATCACAAGAAACTCACTTGCAAAGGTCAGACCCATCCATTACAGTGTGTGGTTGCTGGCCCTTCGTTTTACACTGCATGTTCCTTTTTAGCTTGAGTTCTTGCTGCTGCTACTGCTCTTACACAGGGTCTCTCTCCTGTATCCCAGGCCAATTTTTTAAACTCACTGTGTAGCAGAGAATGACCTTGTTGAACTCCTGACACCCTGTCTCCACCTCTGAGTGCTGGGCTTCTAGATGAGTGCCACCTTGCCCAGTTTATGTGGTGCTTAGGATCAAATCAAGAGCTTCAAGAATCCTTAACAAGTGTTCTATCAACAAAGGTACCCTCCAGCTCTATATTACTTTTAAAAAAGTGTGTGTGTGTGTGTGTGTGTGTGTGTGTACATGTTATATTCAGGTACATATGTTCTTGTATGCTCACGTGAGGATGCTAGAGGACCCCTTCGGGTAGCATCCTCAAGAATTCCATCTGCCTTCTTTGAAGCAGGGTCTTTTACTGTCTTTGAGCTCAGCAATTAGGTTAGACTAGTTAGTTGGCCAGCATGCTCTGAGGATTCTCTTGTCTTCACCTCCCCAACACTGGGATTACAAACTCCTGCCACCATGTCCAGCATTTTTTATGAGTTCTCTGGATTTACCACATGAGCCATCCTTCTATCTCCCCCCTCCTTTTTTTTTTTTTTTTTGTTTTTTTTGTTTTTTTTTTTTTTGTTTGTTTGTTTCAGGCTGGGTCTCATTCAGCACAGGCTGGCTGACCTCCAACTCTCTGTGTAGCCAAGGATGTCCTTGAGCCTTCCGGTCCTCCTGCCTCTATGTCCCAAATGCTAGAATTAAAGACATGTTCCACCATGCCCTGCACATCTAAATTAAAAAAAATGCCTCTCACCATCAGCACCAACTGATTATCTCCCAGGGCTACCCATGTACACAAGGATAATGTTTACCTTCTTGGAGATGGAGTTCCAGTACAAGATTGGACTCTATGCTCCCTGGAGGATCCTATCTAAGGCATCCACTTTTAAGACTACAATAGTACATGACTGTAATCCAAGCACTTGGGAGATAGGGATAGGAGGATCAAGAGTTCAAAGTTATCATCGGCTACCTATCAAGTTCCAGAGTTCTGGGCAAGCCTGGGCTACAGGAGAACCTGCCAAAAAGAAAAAAAAAGCAACAATGACAACAAAAAGCAATAACAACAGCAAAACAGATGCCAATGTAACTGGGTCTGAGATCTGCGTTACATACAAAACTCCTGTCCCAAGGACAAAGAAGCCCAGCAAGCTTCCTATGGGTGCAGCTAAGTGTTAAATCACTTGCCTAGCATGGACAAAAAAAGGTACCTAAAAGAGGTCTGGGTGGGTGTTTTTTAGATTTTTGTTTTTATTTCCTTGTTTTGAGACACAGTCTCTTGTGTTCCAGGCTGGCCTTAAACTCTATGTAGTCAACCCCTGCCTCTACCTCTAGAGTTCTGGGATTATAGGCACTCACCATCATGTATGCTAGATAAGCACTCTGCCAACTGAGCCATATCCCTAGCTTCTCCACCGAACTCCCCCCTCTCTCTTTCTCTCCCTCCCTTCATCCTCCCTTTCTCTCTTTCCTCCTCCTTTGTCTTCTTTCTTTCTCTCCCTCCCTCCCTCCCTCCCTCCCTTCCTTCCTTCCTTCCTTCCTTCCTTCTCTCTCTTTCCTTTTAGTCAATGTCTCACTTTGTAGCCCAGGCTGGCCTGGAACCCACTGTGCAGCCAGGCTAGCCTTGAGTGCCTCAGTTTACTGCATGCTGGAATGATAGGCCTAAATTCAGTGTAAAACTTTTTTTTAATACATTTGAAAGGGGCTTGGGGAGATGGCTAAGTGGATAAGAGCGCTTGCTGTTCAAATATGAAGACCTCAGGTCAAATCTCCAGAGCCCAGGCAGAAAGCTGGGCATGGCTGCTTGATGTGGCCATAACCCCAGTTTAGGGGGAGGGGATAGAGAAGGGTGATTTGGGTAGCTAATGACCAGCCTACCTAACCACAAAAAGCAAGCTTTCAGTTTAGTGAGAGAGCCTGAATTAAGGCAAGGAGGGATGGAACAATAGGAAGACCTACCTTTCCACTCATGCCCACACCCAAAACACAAATAAAGCAACAGACATTTGAAAAAGGCTCTCAGGCTTCGGGAGTGATCAATGCAAATCCCTTGCTTAGCATGCACAAGGCCCTAGGCTTCCCCCTCAGCATTGTTCCCTCCAAATAGTGATAGACTGATACATTAGTTTTACTTCAAAAGCAACACCGTTGAAAATTCTACCCTTCTTACTGTAACATACCTCTGTCGATGACAATCCCAGCGTGGCTGAGCAAAAGAACAAGAGAGGAAAAAAATGAAATTAAGAAAGGAAAGAAGGCAAAATGAAAACAATGCCATGGAGGTTAAGGAGCTCATTCTGGAAAAAGTCCAGCTGAGGTCTGCATCCACCGCAAGAACAGACGCTGGAAAGGGAGGTAGGAAAAGGATGGCAATGACTATTGTTCCTTAAAGAATTATGGAAAATATATTAATATAGCAAACAGCTTTCATTTTTTAAAGTACATTTACTTATGTATTTATTTGCTTGTTGTTTTGTTTTTGTTTTTGTTTTTGTTTTTGTGAGGGGTTGGGTGAAGTGGGAGTGATGTGACCGCACCATTGCTCCAGTGTGGGGATCAGAGGAAACTTTGCAGAAGTCTCATCTCTCCTACCACGTAGGTTCCAAGGACTGAGCTCAGCCTTTTTCCTTTACTGATTAAGTCCTCCTCTTCCTCCTCTTCTTCCTCCTCCTCTCCCTCCTCCTCCTCTCCCTCCTCTTCCTCTCCTCTTCCTCCACCAGCACCACCCTTTTCTCCTCCTCCTTTTTCTTCTCCTCCTGCCACTTTTCCTCTCCTTCCTCCCCTTCCTTTTTCTCCTCCTTCCTGTTTGATTCCCAGTTGCCTCCCTGTGCCACATTCTTGGTAGGAGAAGTCTGCTGGTGGCACACAACTGTAATCTCAGCACTCCAAGAGGAAAAGGCAGGAAGGTTGTTATTCTAAAGCCATCCTCAGCTGCATGGAAGACTGAGCAAGCCAGGGATGCACGAGACCCTGTTTCTTAAAGCCAGACTGGACTACCAAGCAAAATCTTCATAGACAAACAACAGGGGACTGGAATTAAAAATACTGGACACTCTTCCAGCTAACCAAGGTTCAATTCCCAGCGTCCGCCTGGTGGTGCACAGTCATCTATAACTTCTATAATTCTTATCCCAGGAAACCCTATGATCTGTCCTCTGAGGGCACCAAGCATACAAGTGCTACACAGACATACATACAGACAGACACCCATACAGATAAAACCTTAAAAATAATTAAAACAACAAAAAAGGTTATTTTTGCCTGGACTATTGGTTGGAAATTTTTCTTGAGGTTTGTCTCTAATGTACAAAAGCTATTAAACCACAATAAAATATAAATTCCATGTAAGTAATCTGGGACCATTGAAAGTGCAAAAGTTAGCAGGAACAGGTTTAACTCATTCCGCTGTGGTGGTTAAAGTAAATGGTAAGCATCAATATCCTTCGCTGGCCACCCTCTCTGACACAGGGTCTCATTATGTAGTCATTGGCTATCCTGGAACTCACTATGCAGAGTGGGCTGAACTTGAACTCACAGAGCTCTGTCTTCTTCTCTCAAATGCTGGAATTAATAGTATGTACCTCCACGTCCAGCTCTATACATTTTTTTGTTTGTTTGTTTGCTTTTTGTTTTCGAGACAGGGTTTCTCTGTGTAGCCCTGGCTGTCCTGGAACTCACTCTGTAGACCAGGCTGGCCTTGAACTCAGAAATCCTCCTGCCTCTGCTTCCCAAGTGCTGGGATTAAAGGCGTGCGCCATCACGCCCGGCTCTATACATTTTTTGTCCTCCACCTTTACTCCTTCCCCCTGCATTCTGTTCCCCTCATCCTCCTGGGTCACTCCCTCCCTTCCAATAACTAATCCCCTTCTGCTTTCATGTCACATGTATGCTGTTATCCCCAACCAAAGATCTCTCCTTTTCCGATCATTTTTTCCTATGAAAGAAGAGAGTGTATAATACCAATTCACCTAATAATTCCCTTAAGAACATTCATACTTTATGCTCCCAATCCCCCCTCCAGCTCTCTCTAGGTCTCACTATGTATGGTTATATGGTCTCATGACTATACTGGAACTCATTATGTAGACCAAACTGGCCTTGAACTCACAGACATCTACCTGACTCTGCCTCCTGAGGGTGGGATTAAAGGCATGTGCCACCACACCCTGCTTGTATATGGTGCCTCTGTCACAGGTTGACTTAGAGTCCTTTGAATAAATGACTCAAGAGTGGTAAACCTGGATCATGCTGGAGTTCTAGTTCTAGTTCTAGAGGGTTTTTGTTTTGTTTTGTTGGAGTGGGAAGGGAACCTTTGTGCTGATTTCCATAGTGGCTACATATGCCAGTTTACAAACCCACCAACAGTGAATAAAGTGTTCTTTTTTTTAAATAAAACTTGATAGTAAATTTGCATGCTTGTGTGTGTTCCTGTGTGTACCGTGTATGTGCACATGGAGTTAAAGGATAGCCTTAGATGCTCCTCAGGAACCAGAAACTTTTTTTTTAAGATACCATCCCTTAGTGGCCAGGAAATGGATGAATAGGCTAGGCTAGCTGTCCAGCCAGCTACAGGAATCCTCCTATCTCCTCTTCCTCACTATGCCCAGCTTTTTTATTTGATTTCTGGGGATTGAAGAGAGATCTTCATACTTGCATATCAGGTACTCCGCCGGCTGAGCTCCCACATTTGCATGCTTTTATTAATCTATCATTTGACATAAGGAGTCTCAGCCATGAACCTGAGAATGAATAAGTAACATAAATTAATTTTCTCCTCATTAGTGCCAACCCTCCCCCACTTCTTTTCAACAAAACACATCCTTTTAATTCTGTGTTGACTAGAAAACAATACATACCTACTGTAAAATTCTCAAAAGAAACCTGAGTGTAGACAATGTATGCTGTAGGTCCCTCTTCTAACCACTTTGTTATTTAGCAAGAGAATCAGATGCCCCGTGAAAAGCTTTCAGCTTGAGAGTAGACACTCAACTTTTTATCGTGATTATAAAAGCTACCAGTTAAAGAATACACATTTCCCCATTCTGTGGCCAAATTGTTGCACTTATTGTGAGACTGTCACTCTACTGGGGCATCAGCCCAATCTATGCAGCAGAAGCCTTGTTCTCTACCCAGGGAGTGCTGAAGACCTAGAAGAAGATAGACTACTGGGCAGTGCCCATGGTGATGCTGGGGCTATAATGGAAGTCAGGAAGCATAGATCCTAAATCTACTAAGACTTCAGCAACTTCATTGGCAGCCAGAATACTGGTAGCTCTTCTGGGACCTTGTTCCTCTGTTAGTCTCCTGTTACAGGCAGAACTGACCTTCTAGGGTAGCAGTGCACATGAAGGACTACCATTTTATTTATTGTTTCTATTTGGGGGTTTTGGAAACAGGATCTCATATAGCCCAGGATAGCATCAAACTTACTATGTAGCCAAGGCTGGCCTTGAAATCTTAACTCCCCAACAACCACCTGCTGGGTGGTAAGATTACAGATATTCAGCTCCATGCTGGGTTTCTGTGTTTGCTACAGTACTGGCTGCGATCAAATAATTTGGCTTCCTTTCCTCCTGCTCAATTCCTATGTGGAAATCTGTTCACCAATGGGGAAGGGGTATCTGGAGATGGAGGGTTTGGGAGGTGATAAAATCACTTTGGGGCCTCTGACTAAGAGATCTACTACTTCCATCAATGGAATGGGTGCTTTAATATAAGGTCCAAGAAATCTGGATACCTTCCACCTGTAAGGACACTGAGAAAAAGCACCACCTATGAACCAGCAGCCCTCATGAGACACAGAACCTGCTAGGGCATTTGATCAAGGACATTTGATCCTCTAGAACTGTTGTAATATGCAAGCCAGTCTATGGTGTTTTGTTTTAGTTGAGCAAGTGAACCAATGTCTTAGTTTCTTAGCTATTCATATCCTAAAGTACCATTACCAAGGAACTCATCAAAGAAAGTATTTAATTAGGCTATATGGTTTTAGGGGATTAGAATTCTGGATGGCAGAGCAAAGGCATGGCAGCAGGAATAGCTGAGAGCTCATTTTTCAATCAGTAAGTAGGAAACAGAGAGAGGCACACTGGGAAATTTCAAAGCCTTCCCCCATTGACAGACCTCATCCAGCAAGGCCACACCTCCTAATCCTTTCCAAACAGTTTCACCAACTGGGAATCACTTTCATTCAAACCACCACAAGCAAGTACTATAGTGAAAAGGCCTGCACTAGCAAAAGAAATCGCAGAGGGCTTCTTCTTTCCAAATGCAATGGATTCTCCCCAGCACTGCCCTTCCATCTCCACACTGCACACTAGGTGTTGTCAGCCTTTCCTGTCTACCTTCAGTGTCCACCATTCGGTTTTCTTGGTTTTCTTTGAGAGCTTGGCTTACTCCAAGTACCGCACAGACATTGCTAAAGCCAAGGTTCAGACTCCTGCATCGAATGGCTTACTAGAGTTCTACATGTAGATGCCTCTTACTATTCTAAACAGGACCCAACCAAAAGTTGGTAGTGTAAAGAATAGTGCCAACTCTTATATGCTTCTGTTGATTGGTAGAAGGGAGTCTAGCCTCTTTGGCTTTCGGTAATTTATTCCAAGGCTGAGCATATGTGTTCCCCATAAACCACCAATTCCATTCATAATTAGAAATGCTTTCATATATTTTTCCCAGAATAAAAATGTGCCCTAGAATATTTATGGAAGCAGACCTTGTAATGCCTACTCTTCAACTGGAAGTACTCATCTGGCCATCAAAAGGTGAGATACATAGTGATAAATTCACAAACTAGAACATTAAATCACAATGAAGATAATCAAAAGTAAAACAACACGATAATAAGGAGGGGCTTCTCCTGTCCATTGCACAGACCCTGCCTGCTCTTAGCAACATGCCTCACTGCTAAAGATAGTTGCTCACATCTATCCTCCATCTGCCAATGCAGAGAAATGAAACCCACTTGCTCAAAGCCCCTCAGATGGGTGTCCCTCAGGATAATTCCTTATCTCTATGATGAGTCTCGAGACTGTGGTCTGCCTCCTGCCCACCTCTCTTTATGAACATTTGCTCTCTGCGTTTCTTGCCATGCCCTGGTCCACAGATTATTTTTTCTT